>PVJA010018734.1:0-39448 GCA_004027025.1 Myocastor coypus
GATCGAACCGCGGTCCCTGCAGCCGCCTAAGCAAGCTTTCCTAAGCAGGCGCTTTAGAACACTGAGCCATTCTGCCGGGCCCAGGAGCTTTGTACGTTTGTTCACAAGCACTATTTATCTGCTTTCGTCTCTTTTTTACTAATTTTACATTTTAATTTTCGTTCAGTACTGTTAGATATATCCTTTTGCTAAGAAACCTGAAGCCAGCTGTAGCAATGCATTCCTGGAATCCGAGCATTGCAATAGACTGATGCAGAAGAATTGCAAGTTCCAACCTGAGCAAGTTAATAGGAACCTGTCTCAAAATAAAAGATAAAGCATGACATGGATATATTATAAATGTTCTGAGTTCAATCTCCTATGCTGGAAAGAGAAAAGAAGAAAAAAACAAGCAAGCAAACGAAGAAAGGAAGAAAAGAAGAGTCAAAAGGAAGGAAAATAAAGTTGTCTCAGTACTGAAAGAATAATGAACAGTTATTCCATGGAATATATTGAGTAACGGAATCTATAGATATCTGTGTTGGAGGGGTGCATGTGATTATATACGTGAAGAATATGAATCTTTTAAACTTTTTCTATTTCTGGGGCATTTCCAGTTACCAAATTCCCATGCTTCCTTTTTGCATTACATTCCTCTACAATCTGTACATCTCAGCATATTTTCACTTGCACTTTAGCCTTTATTATATTATTAACAGGTAATTCACAGGGGTCATTACTTTCTAAAACATTTTACATAGTATTTTCCATGTAATATTCCTGAATATACTAACTGCTATATTTTCTTTCCTTTGTAAAAACCCACTTCAAACTCATTTGTAATGGTTAAGCCTTAGGTATGTAGAGACTTGATAAATGTATTTTTATTTGTTGATAATTACAGCAAAATATTCTGAAGTAAATGCATCTTTAATGTTTCATTCTGAATACACCTTAGAATCTATTAGAACAATAGAAGAATCTTCCACTAAGTAATTTATACTTGCATAGTCACAGTGTTTTATGAATATGTGGGAGAAATCTTATGACAATATTATAAATAAAATTAAGGTTTTTTCTCAAATTTTAAGGGGAAATTTTCAACAAATATATATTAACAATAATATTTTCATGTGATTCGATGTATGCAGAATTTACATTTGAATTTAAGAAAAATACTGCATTTTGTAAAAATAATAGGTGCTTGTTTTGCAAAAAATTTAGTGGTTTAGCTTCTATAACATGTTGAATGGCTAAAATAAATATTTGTTAAATATGCACTAGAAGTTCCTTTGATTCAACTGAGCTAACCCATCTTTGCATAATTAACAGATTTCATTCATCTTAAAGAGATGCCTGAAATCAAACCTGTATGAACTATGCACAATCACATAAATTAGTCTCTGTACAAATATACACATGAATTTGTTTGACAATTAATTTCAGTTTGAAGAATAGAAACCATGAAATATAAACAATGACAAATCTTCAGAGGAATTTCAAATTTTCAAAATACACATTTTACAATATAACATGAAGTATGAAACAGTACTTATTTTCAGAAACAGAAAAAAAAAAAAAAAAAAAAAACATTCTCAGAGCTCCCTTGTTGGATCTATTTTGATCTGTAGACTTCATTTTTATTTTTATACCAAAGTAGCTAAGTTTAGTAGCTTCTTTCTTTCATCTGTGTTACCAGCTGTAAAACTAACATTCTTGAAATAAAAATAGGCTTCTCCCTATAACCTGTTTAATATTCATTTTAAGTTTAGTTTTATTACATTATTGAAGTATAAGTTTGTTCTCTCAGTAAGTAGATTTTCGATCCTATCCTCTCCCTTATCCCTTGAATGTTGTACTGACTCCAAGAATGGGCAAAGAACTCCAGGTCACAGGTGTGGAGCTCAGAATGACTATGGAAGATAAATTTTCTTACAGATTGTTGTCTTAGAAGACTGAAATCAAACTTAAGTGAATTATAGATATAAAATCTATTTATTTTTTATGTATTTAGTATATGGTCTTACTATGTAGCTTGGATTTGTAGTTCAACCTCCTCAGCACTAGGATTACAGGCGTGTACCACCATGGTTGGCCTCCGTGACTGGATTAGCATGCCTGGGGGTGGGGTTGGCTTGGCATGTGGTGCGGGGGATCAAACCCAGCCCCTGTGCTTGCTTAAGAGGTGCTTAGTCTACTGAGCTGTCTTACTGGCCTGTTAAATATAATTCTTGCAGACATGAATCTGTAAATTAAAATTCACAAGTATTATAAAAGTTCGTCTTGTATCATGAGAGTCATTCTAGTAAAGAGCCTAAGGAAAGGCAAAAATATTAAAAAAGTACATGTTCAAGTTATATCCATAGACTGCTATTGACTTTGGAACAAAGTAGTTATAAGGTATTTAGTAAACCCACTAAATTAAAATTAGCCTCAATAGAAGATACTATGTTTTCCTATAAATTTTCTACATCATCAGCCCAGTATCTATAAGATAATAAGCAGATCATTGGATTTCAAATTGTGCTTTTTAGATTTCCATTTCTGCTTCTTACCCCCAAAATCTTGCCTCTTAAAATAGAAATGTCTCAAATAAAATGGGTTTCTTTTCCTTCACATAGATAAATTGTTTGTCATTACTGATTCATTGTTCACCCCTTTAATTATAGCATACCATATGTTTAATATCCTGAGGGAGACCTAGATGTAATATATCAAGTCAAATATTTCAAGTTTGCTTGTATTTCCCTAACCATCAGCTAAGAACAGTTTATTCATTAGTGGGTAGTCACAATAATGCTAGTATTTAGCTGACATGCTGTTCTTAGACTCCTTCCATTTGGTATTTCTACAATATTTCTATTGTTAACTTCACATATTTTTGAAGAAATTTGTGGGTTAAAAAATCTATGCATGATTTAAGAGGCAGATAGAATGAGGTGAGTTCTTCAATTTCTTACACTTCTTATAGTATAATTTTAGTCTTCTTATAAATATGTGGGCTAGATAGTTATGAGTCTAACCAAAGCTGTACAGGGTTTTTATGAGCCAAATTATATAACTAGCAAAAGAAGTCAAAGAGGGCAAGAAAATGGAAAAATATTCTATGTTCATGGGTAAGATGATTTAATACTCTAATTTAATCTCTAGTTGATCTGTAGATTCAAAGAGTTCTGAAACAAATTCTTAAAAGGTTATTTTGTGGTTATTGATATACTTATTTTAAAATTTATGTGAAGGAAAGATGCAAAAAAAGCACAGTAATATTGAAGGGCAAGAGCAAAGTTAGAGAACTAACACCCCTTAATTTTAGAACTTGCTATAAATCTACAATGATTGAGTGATAATTGGCAAAGGAATTGACAAATGCATCAATGTAACAGTAAAGAGATCCCCAAACAGAGTTGCAGACCTGTTTTAAAAGCCAAAACTTCACCATTCCGAGAAGAGGGAGATAGTGATAGGGGGAAATCCAGGTGATTTGGGGTTTGGCCATTGCTTTTTAAATACAAGACTCTGAAAAAAAAAAAAAAAAAAAACTTGACAAACGAGGCGTATTAAAAAACTCTGCTCTTCAAAAGATACTGTCAAGGAAATGAAAAATATTTGCAAAAGACATACTTGATAAAAGATTGAATATTCATTGCACCATCAGCTAAGAATGCACTGATGTACTCATCCTATGATAAGTATAGCAAGCCCATGATGTAGCGTAATAGCAACAATATGGTGACAGAGGCAATGGAACAAGCAGGGAGCAGAGAGCAGCAGCACCAGTCTGTCTCTCTGTCTCTCTGTCTATCTTTAAATTACATCAGGCTCTCTGCCTCAGCCTATCCACCTTAGGTTACACCCATAATCCCTGAAATACTCAGACCCACAATCCCATCAGTACTAAAACACATAATCCCAGGGAATCAATAGTCAAGTCTCAAACTCTAGAAGTCCCCACTCTATGACTGCATGAGGCTTTGGAGTGACAACTAGACATAAACCATAAAATATGGTATATCTGGTCAATGAAATATTGTTGAGAGCTAAAAATGAGGTTCCAAAACATAAGAAGACATGGAGGAACATTCAATATATATTACTAAATGAAAAAAGATAACAAGAAATAGCTCTTTATGAGGTGATTTCAAATTTATGATGTTCTGGAGAAGGCAGAAGTCTGCATAATAAAAAATTCAATGTTTGCCAAATGGTAGATCACAGGGAACTTTTCATCAGGAATTAGGAAAACAACTCTGCATTATACTATAATAGTCTATCCACTCTTCTTTTCTTCTTTTTTTGGTATCAGGGATTCAAATCAGGACCCTGCGCTTGCCAGGCAAGTGTGTCATTCTACTGAGCTATCTCCCCAGCCCAGAAATGGATCAGATATTTTTTTTTTTTTTGTATTTTAGGGAAGGGCCCACAGGGTGTTTAGGGTCTCACTACTACATCCACCTGTTTACAGCCTCCCAAGAGCTGGGAGTATAGGTGCACACCACCATGCCCAGTGCCAACTGCTGCCTCAGCATGCCCCAAGGGCAAGGCCAGCCTGATAGGCCCAGGGATCAAACTTCCGGCCACTGAGCCTGCTTGCAGGCACTTTAATCTACTGAGCCATTTGACTGACCCTGTGTATATACATTGTTAAAATTTTCCAAACACATAGGATGCAAGAGTGAAATATAATGAATAGAAAGGACTGTGATAATTACGTGTCAGTGTTTACTGTAGGCTCATTAATTCTAAAAAATGTACCACCTTGTATATGTATTGATTAGAATTTTCTCGAGTGATAGAATCTATCTATCCATCTAACCATCCATCCATCTCTCTACTACCTATCTATAAAATATGCAAGCGGTTTTATTACATAGGCATGTGATCAAAGATAGGGTAGTCTACAATGGCTATCTGCATGGCAGAAATCCAAAGGATCTTCAGCCTATGAAGCTGGAAGCCACAGAATAAGAGGGATCAGGTGTGCAGCATTAGTCTTAGGCTGAGGGTCTAGAAGCTCCCTTAATATTCAGGAGAGTGATTCTACATTGAGCAGAAGCGATGTTCACAGGTGATAAAAGTAGCAAAAGACACACCCACTTAAACAGACTGGTGCTTTGTTATCACAGGCTGACTTTCTTCTCCTTTTATTCCATTTTGGCTGTAGATGATTTCATCATGCCACTCGCAATCGGTGCAGATGTCTCTACCTCAGTTTATTGCTCTGCAAGCCAATCTTCTTCGGAAACACCATCACAAACATTCGCAGAAGTGTGCTTTGATCTATCTGCTAGGCCTTTCTCTACTCCATCAGGTTGACTGTCACCATTCCACATCACAGAGGAGGATAGGGATGAGAAAACCTATGCATGTGTTGCAGCTGGGGCCGTATGGAAAATCTCTGTAGCTCTCACTATCTATTTCTTTTTCCTTTTTGCTACAGCTATAAGTTTAATGTTGCTGTGAATGAATAATCACTTTTAAAAACATAAATTAGAATTAATTAAGTACTTGACATTTACTATTACTGAAACAAAAAAAATGTAATATATGATTATTTTCCACCAGGAAGGCCTGAAGTCAGTCCCTTTCTTGTTGCTCATGAACATAATGCATAGGAACACTTTCTTCTTTTGTAAAAGTATTTTGGAGCTCTTTCTTCTGTAATTATGCTTCAATGACATTTTTAAGAATTATTATTTTGCATTAATGATCAAACTTTGGTTAGCTTTCTGGTTCATAATACTGCCAATAAAAGTAAATAGATTTTTTTTTTTTTTATGCTATGGCCCACTCAGCCCACCCTGGGGTGGGGCTGAAACAGCATGTGGTGTCAGGGACCGAATCGTGGTCCCTGAGGTTACCTAAGCTTGCCTAAGCAGGAGCTTTAGACTGCTGAGCTATCTTACCAGTCCTTCTTCTTTTTGTTTTTTAAAATGATTTAATACATGGTCTGCAGGGTCTCATTACACAGATAGGACTTGTAGTGATTCCCCTGTTTTCAGCCTCCAAAACACTGGAAATATAGGAGCGCCCCATCATGCCCAGTCTCCTTTGCCCTCTCAGAGCACTCTGGGGGGCAGGACAAGCATGACACGATGTGGTCCATGTGCTTGACTAAGCCGGTGCTTTAGTTTGCTGAGCTGTCTAGCTAGCCCTAGATAGTTTTTTTTTTTCAACTCATGATTATGTAGCCCAACTCTCTGATTTCTTCTATGAAAGTCATTATAACTTTGATCTTTACAGTTCACTTTTTTATGGTTATGGTTGTAATCAAAATGTTTCAATAAAAGTTCAAAAGTGCTGTATAGCAGATACATTTTTAGTTCTTGTGCTATGTATGATATAAGTAAATACAACAGGAACCACCTCCATCTTCAGTGAAAGGAAGTGAGAGTTAGCCAACTTGGAGAACTTAGCAAAGGCTCTTTAATAAATGCCGAATTGTAAAATGATCTATATTATACTCTGAACATTTGTTGGCCAAACTTCTACTTTTTGACTACAACAATATCACACCGCATGAACAGAAAATTAATCATAAATTCAGATTGTAGAGGATTTAAATCTTAAAATAACCCAAGTGGAATTCTACTTAAGTAGCATCTGTTCCCACCCACCTCTTCTTCTGGTTTTCTTTTCCCATAGTGCAAGGAAATGATGACTGGCGACATTTGCAGTGTTCTTGTACGTACTACCTTCAAACTCAGGGCTTAAATTGAAATTTGGATGTGAGACTAGAAAGAACTGCTTGTATGTTGTAATATCCTACTGAGAGATAAGATTGGAAATAAAACATATATTTGTGTTACATTTAAAAGTAGAATGTAAAATTCAGGTAATTTATTAAAGAAACATTTATAACAAGGTTTTATTATTACCTTTGTTTGGTTTTATTTTTACCACAATTATGATTTGTTTGCCCACAATATGAGCTACTTCCTTTTATTTTCCTCTGTAAGATTTCTTTATTTGCACTTTTCACTGGGTAATGACCTCAGCTCATCTACAATTAGCCCCTTATTAACTATGAAACTGTAAGTAGCAATGTCTTTATATCATTTCACTCATAATTTTCATCTTTTTGTTATAATTACTTATCAGTCGTTAAGTTTTATAGCACTGTCATGGATGTTAGAAACAGCCTAGAAGCATATAAACCATTGGTAGTTCCATAACTAATAAAAAAATGTTTCTATGTACAGTCTACTGTGTGGATATTGCCCATATGCACTCTAATTTTCCCAAGAGGGGAAATTATATATATATATATTTCTTCCTATTGTGTAATGGATATGTATATTAGAAAGAGACAGTTTTATCCAACAACTTAATTATGATATGGTGTGGTGTGATAGTATTGATACAGGATAGAACCATTTAAGTCATTGTGAGGCTAAATACTAAACCCAGTGGCTCACCTGAAAAAAAAATTCGCCTCCATGGCTATATTATATAGAACAACAGCAAGAAAACGTTAACTAACTTACAAAGAAATATATCATAAAATTATACTAAGGAAGTACTATGAAAGTATATCATCTTTGTACTAAACATTTTCTTTTGTTGTAATCCATGTTCCTAACAATAGTCCTTGCCCTCAAAAAGATTGTAATTGCTTTAGAAAACTTCTCTCACTTTTAGACTTTAACTGCTAAAAATGGAAAAGCTTCTTCAGATATTTTTGGTGTTACTGACCACAGTCAGACAAAATGACCTATGAAATATTTTTTCTTTCTATTTTTGTTGTAAACTAGATATATAAGAAGAGAAAGATGTGCAATAAAATAAAGTTTGGACAGGTCATGTCTTGTACACACTTAATATTTAGTAGCTACAATGCATTAGACAATATTCCACACATTTAAAGCCAGCTAATTTTGTCCTCTTCACAGTAATTTAAATATGGCATCCCAGTTCTCCAAGTGACTTTTGTTTGTGGTAATTTCTATGAATCTGTGTTAAAATCAAACAAGTTCAATGCTTTGATAGAAAAATTTCACCATCTCTTAAATATGCAAATGCTAAAATGATTAATTTAAAAACAACACAATATCAACTCAACTAACTAAATAATATGAATTAAAATCCCCAAATATCAATGTTGAAACGAAAATAGGAAAAAATTTGTCATGGTGAGCTAAAAGACATTGATGCTGAAAGTCTTATAAATCATTTTCAGTAGGGCATCCTTTAGAATTTCAGAATTTGGAGAATAAAATTTATCTACATAATGGTATGAGACTATCACAGTATGTGACCCAATTGTGTTGCTCTTCATGAAGAGAAATTTTAATCTATAAACAACAGTTCTCTTAAGCACAGATATGACTTCAGAAATTTACTAGCAGTATTTATGACTTGTAGCACAACTTGATTTCTTCTTCACTTTTTGAATCCTATTGCTCATACCTATTACAATTCACTTCACTAACTTAGAGAATGATTGCTTCACCTCTAATCTTATCTTTTAAACTTGTTATAGAGCTTCAAGTCACCTTCTAAAACATAAGTGGTCTTGCAGAAATTCTTTTCTGAGCAGTTCATCTGTAGGAAAATAATAACAGCTACCTGAAAATGCTCTGCTCATACAACTTTCTAGAAATTACTTTAGTAAATAAGAATGCAAAATTACAATTGACTTTTTAAGTTAAGCACTAATAAGAAACAAAAAGTAGTAGATATAAAAACGAAATTTCAACAAGATCCTTCTACTTGAAAAGTATTGCTATGGAGAGTGAAGGGGGAATCTTAAGAATGCCTGTAGGAAAGATGATGGTAAAAGATTAGCTAAAAGATAGGGAGTCAACTGTAGAAAGAGAAGTTATTAAGTAAGTATGAAAATAATAAACAGAAAAACTTTGTAGTTCCCAGCATTAGATTCTGGGAAGAGCTTTAAAAGCAGACATGGAGGCATCAAACTTGGGGAAACGTTACTTCTGGGGAAAAATCTGATACATAGGCAAGGGATAATAAGGAAAGAATGAAAAATAACTGTTAACTGTTAAGAGTCAGAAATGGAGTTCAGTAGCACATTCAAGGTTTTTCATGAAAACTCAAACTCCTTCCCAAATATGTCAAGAAACAAAACATAAATATGGCATACCATCACTGCATCACTACCATCACCAAGAGAATTGGCTCTTATGCATGTTGTTATTATGTTATGAGTGGGTAGTATTCTTGAGCCACAAAAATGAACAACAAAAAGAACTGAGTAAATTTACACCAGTCCATCAAGAAAGTACTGTAAAAACTAAATGGAAAAAATAAAGTTGATACAGGAAAATATAATTTTTGACTTGTTAAATGTGGTAAGTTTTTGGTCTCATGGTGTTGAATATTGACTAGGGTCTTATCCAAGTTCTTTATATGCTCTTATGTCCAAATATTCAGTTGTTGAACATCCACAAGATAAGTTACACAAATATTGCAGTGTGAGAACAGTAGACATTGAGTTATTTATAGTCATATATTTGGAAAGAAAAAAAATGAGTTTAGGCCACAAGTACACCTGCTCAAACTCAGTCAGAACTACCAGGATGAAGCTCTGTCCAACTTTCTGTCATTAGTCTAGGCATCTCTGCTATTCATGTAGAAAGGATCATGTCCTGTACCAGTCTCAGCTATGAGAGTCATAGTCTTTGTCAGAAAGCGCAGGTCAAATAAAAGATGTGAAATGGAACTATGGGAGCAGTGAATGATGATCTGAGAGTCAGTACCTCAGTATCTTTATCTCCTTTATGCAAGAATGAGCTTTTAGAGGGAGCAGCCTGGCCACATTCAAACCAATAGCAAAATCTCAGAATAGCTTATACACTAAACATATATATTTCTTTTCATTAAGCTATATCCTCGACAAACTTTTTCATAACATATGTGAGACTTTTAGTTTTGCCACTGTCATCCTCTCTTTTATTTTGTAATCTTTCTCTAACAAACTTGGAAGCAGTGTTAGAATTTTAAAATGCCCCTTTCTTTTTATCTCTCTTTTTGGTTTTAGGGTATCATATTTTAACGCAGTAATCATGAGTGACTATTATATAAAATTTATAACATAAATCTTTAATAGAATACCATGTAAGAAGAATGGACCTGTTCATAAATGCATCTTATAGGACATTGCCTGGACTTTATAGTATTGAACATCTCTCAGTGTTTTAATCCATATATGACATGCACATAATCTTTAAGCATTGTCACAGATTGGAGTTTTGCAAGGAAAACAATACAATATATGACACACATATTTTATAAGATTATTTATAATAGTCACTCAAAGAACATATGCAAAAAGAAAGGGTAGAAATTCTGTTCACACACTAAAGATTAAAGAATCCAGCTGTGGGCCTGAATCCTACAATGTCCTACCTGAGTCCAGTTGAAGGCCTAGAGCTCATAACAATGCTTCTCACAAGTCTGACCGGAGGCCCAGAGCTGATAACAACTCTCATGCAGATCTGTTTCATAGATCTGTGTTGGGAAGGTCTAAAAGTCAGTGGCGAAAGCTAGAAGGTCTGTGCCAGTGGGACAAAGGATCCATGCTAGCAGGCTGAGGGATCAGAATTGGAGCCAGGAAGTAATGGTTAAGGTAAGAATATAGGCTCTCCCTAGACCTACCACAACCATCCACAGTAACAGTAAGAACCCAAGCTCCTTTGAGGATGAAGAAAACCAGGTTATCACCAGGAGTGCCAACAAGACAAGCTTCTCCAGTGGATTGAACTGTGTGCTATCTTCCCCTATAGAGCCAGAAATTGATGATTAAAATGAGGGCCAGAACTCCCCAAAATGAACTGCAGCCATCCTTGGTGACAATGAAGTCCTCAGATCCTCCCCGATGAGAAAGAACAGTCAAGTTCGCCAGGAAAGTCAGCACAACAAGCTCCCCCAACAGAATAGTCCAAGAGAAGCAGCAGCTTCCAATGGCTCCCCAGTATGTTCCAAACAGCTTTGCTAACAGCCTATCCTCCGCTTCTCTAGTTCTGCCTCTTCCGCCGCTGGCATCAGTCCTCACCTGGGCCTCCCACACCTAGCACCACACCAGTTCAGTTCATTTTGGTGCAGTAAGTTGACTACCAGTTGGGAATTTACCACAAGCATAAACCATGAAAAAAGTATTTGCGTAACCTAGATGGTGACCTCATGTTGAATTGATATTTATATTTTATCATAAGTAGCTAGAACACAAAGGAAAGCTAAGTGTTTGAGCCTAAATGAACCTTCATGACCATATATAAACAACTTTAGCTGAAGGTCAACAGTGTGATGCTTCAGTTTATTTCTTTGAAGGTCTGCATACTTAGGAAACATAAATACATCATTTAATATGGCATGAAGTTAGCAATAACTAGTATCAGATTATATTGAAATATTTATATATTTATAATTTTTTTACTCAAGACAAATTATAGACCCCTATTATGGGTTTTATAAGGTACTTTATTGACAAGAACTAAGGACATCTTCACAGCTCTGATAAGTTCAGGAAGCAGCATTAATGACTACAATTGAACTTAGTAATCACTTATAAAATAACATAATGGTTGCACAATCAAAGCCAATAGACATGGTGAGGGGGGCTCAAGTCAGTTTGACTGTAAAAAGAGATAAGGTGTCACTCTTTGGAGTTGGGAACATATTCCAAAATGTGGAGAAACAAGTTCTGTCAAGGCTGCAATCTGCCTTGCTATGGAGGAATATCTATGATGGTTTTGTTCCTGTGCAGAAAAGAAACAAAGGGTGACAGCATGACCCTGTCTATCCCCCTTGTTTTGTACTAAACTCAATATATCCCTTAGACTCAATCCCATTTGGTGGCAGCAGTGGCAAACTGGAAGTGTGAGGAAGTGGCCAGGTTTAGGTTCACCTGTTATTATCCTGGACTCCCTTTCCTGATCCTGTGGCACTTGGATCTTAGGCTTTCTTAGCTATAGGCTTCCCTTTTTTTAGCTCTTAGCCTATCTCTGAGAATGGTGGTCTCCCTGGCAAGATGTTCTAGACATAAATCATGGCAAAAAGGCTCGAAATCCTCTGGGGACTGGGGATATAGTCAACTTTTAATGTCTGTTTCTGTCTAAAATGATTATTAAATTCATAAGCATACCTAGGAAAAATTTTTAATTGAACTTATCTGTGCTATAAAAATCAGTCAGGCTGTGCTGTTAAGCAATATTTTTGAAGGGAGGGAAAAATAAGAAGAGTTAATTTTCAGTTCTGTCTAAGGAATGAAAAGTTGATAAATTTGGACTAAGCTTACATTTATTCTTTGAGAGTTTGAAGGTTAAATCTGGACCAGTTTTCTTTTAAGAATATGACCGAGACAAGTGAAGCTCAGGTTCAGTCTATGAGGGTCACAGCAAGGGAAACTGGAAATGGTCCTGAAATCCAGCAGCCCCATAAAGACAATTATCTTGGACAAAGAACTGTCGTGGACTGAGTTATTTCTTACAGATAGGATGGAGGGAAAAGTAAAGCAGAGTGAATGTATGTGAAGCACTAGAACTAAATTCTAAGTATCTCAAGGGGAGAAAGACAATCAAGACCAAAAGTTTTCCTAGGGAGAGTCTCCAGTCCTTAGCATAATACTTGTGTTATGTAAAATTAAAATCTACCATTGACTCCAACCACATTTTCAAGCAGAAAATCAGTAAAGAACCAGAGGATTGCTTTTTAGCTTTCAAAAAAGAGCAAAAAAAGGGTGAGAGAGAGAGACAGAGACAGAGACAGAGACAGAGACAGAGAGACAGAGAAGATCAAAGGATAAATTGGAGATGCTCTTTTAAGCTTTATTTTTTTGAACTCATTTGTATGTGTGCTTGTCTTAGTTACTTTTTACTCCTTGCTGGGACAAATACCCAACACTCAAAATGAAGGAAGGAAAGGTTTATTAGCTCTCAGTTACTGGAGGTTTCAGTCCATATTCGGCTGTCCCAAGGCTGAGTGGAACAGGGCAGAGAACATCCAGTTCATGGCAGCAGAACAGCAACAAAATGGTGGCAGAGGCAGCCAACCAAATAGGGAAGCAGAGAGCAACAGCTACAGCTTGAGTCTGTCTCTCTGTTGCTTTTTATATTACATTCAGGCTCTCTGCCTTAGGATATCCACCCTAGGCTACACCCAGTCTCAGCCTCACTCAGACCGATAATCGCATCAGTACTAAAACACAATCCCAGGGATCATGAGTCAAGTCTCAATCTATAGAAGCCACGCCCCATGATTGTATGAGGCCATTAAGAACCTTTTTATGTGGTAGTTTATATAGCAAAGTCACAGTGCAGACTAAATCAACTTGGTCAAACTGCCATTAATTTCTAGAAGTATAAGTATAACCACTTAGCTAATCCTGATCTGAGAGGGAAAGAAGTAAAATAGTAAGGCTACATGAAAAGTCAAAAGGTACTTTTGGAAGGGATGGCTTCCCATGCTCTAGTCATCCACCTGGGCACCTGATGCCTATCTGGACCTACTGGACCAGGTGGTGCTATTACAGCATGATTTCAGGTTCTTGTCTCTTAGAGTGGCATGCAAGCCTGGGGGCTGTGCCGCCATCTTGTACTGCATGACACAATCATCTTGTTACTTTTGTGGTGACTTCCTCAAGGGCCCAAATCCCTCTGACTGTACATTAATTTCCATCTAACTTATCTGTCAGTAGTACTTTGGTAAATATCTCTTCTGTTACATCAAAAGTCAATAAGGCAACAGAATAGTATAGCTAATATTCCTAACCCAGTTCAACTAGATTTGGTTATGATTTTAAAATATGTATTGAATCAGAAACATAAATACAACAGAAAAGAATAATATATAAAAATTCATTGAGTCAATCCAATGTAGAAACATATGCATAAATCATAATAAAGAAGAATTTAGTATAAAAATATAGTAAAAAATGTAACAAGGATTAAAATAAAGAACACTGAGCAAAATCAGATCAATAACCAAAAATATCCTGTTGGAGTCTTTAAAAAAGAAAAATGTTTAGGGACAATGTGGGTGAAATGGAAGACAGGGAAAAATAATCTGGTTTTTGAATTACTAGAATTTATACAAAAGAGAACCAAAAGTATTATTTAAATCAGTAAGCCAAATGAACAATCTAAAAATAAGAGATAACCTCATATTCTCAGAATGCTTGATGTGTGCAGAGAAAATGACCCAAAATAAATGACTGTGAAATAGTCTAAAAATATTGCTTTACTTGAAGGAAAAATACTCAGTTCCTGTAAACAAAAATAATCAAATTAACTATAATGTTGCTGAAACAACATTAATCTTGCTTCAGCATTCTCAGGAGCAATACACAAAACAAAGCAACAGTGAAGTTACATTAAAAAATTAAAATTTAAAAAGTTAGCCAAATTTCATTTATTTATTTCACTTATGTATTTTGTATTTAATACAGGGTCTACTCGTAGTGATCACTCGTAGTGATCCTTCCTGTTTTCAGTCTCCTAAGCTCTAGGATTGCAGGTGTGTGACACCATGCCCAGTCTCAGTAACCCTCTCAGCACACTCTGGGAGCAGAGTGGGGACAGCATGCAGGAGCCTAAGTTTCAATTCAGCAAAATGATCCTTAAGGCATCAAGACTATATAACAATTTCCACTATGCAAAACTTGATTAAGGTCAAACATAGGAGTTATTCCTGATGAATCAACTAGAAAATGGATAAAACAGCAACAAAGACTTATTGAAAAAAAGTTTTGTGGATGTGTTAGTGCTTATTATTTAGTGTTTAATTGTTAAATTTGAAAGTAAGAGTAACAAAATGAGTGTCATCTATCTATCTATCTGTCTATCTAGTATTGTAATACAATGATGTATTACATCTGGTGGCATAGAAAGGGTTCAACTAAAAATGAAAGAAGGGGAGTATCTGGATAAAGAAATTTCTACTTTTATTCTGCAGAGGAATCTCCATACTGATTTCCACTGCATTTCATTAGTTTGTGCTCCCACCAACAGTGTAGAAGGGTGTTGGGAGCTGCAGGAAGCTATGATATTGATGAGATGTGTGTAGGTAGGACTGGGCCTCAGTGCCTAAAGCAACCAAACTGCCTCACTCCTGAGATAAAACATCCTGTTTGGTTAAGGTCACCTATTATTCTCTAGGCTTTGTGTCATGTGTTACAAACTTTGCAAAAGTATCAAAAAAGGATCATTCCATTGTGTGTGGAGTTGGTCTTGCCCATTGAGCAGACAAGCAACCACCTAGCCCAGCTTTTGTTTGTCTTTCTCATTCTTGCCACAATGTCTCCCTGGATGCAACCAATCACAGTGAGACCATTGGATCCCTACAGATGGGACCTTCTTCCTGCTCCATCAGCATCTCCAGAATTGATTATCATTTCATATCTTCATGATGGCCATTCCTTCTGAGATCTTAGTGTTATTTATTTTGCATTTCTCCAGTGGCCAGTAATGAGAGAGTGGAAAGAAAGAGCCGAAAGAGGGATGAAGATGTGCTGTGTATGTGCACCAGTTGTGCACAAGGAATGTAAGCATCATGTGCTATGCATATACTAATGAGCTAAAATAATAAAAGCAAATTAAAGTAGAAGAGAGTAATATGCAAAAGTGTGAAAAAATTTATGTACTTCAGGGCTATTATGTACCTTTTAAAATGAACAGTCTACATGTTAAGGATTATTTAAGAAAATATTTAAGGCACTATATGAAATAGTAAGAGAAACATTTCTTTATTGTAAATATAATAGGACACATATATTGTTTATAACAAAACATATTAGGTTTGAAAATAAATGATTCAGGGCTGGCGAGATGACTAAGCACCCGCTTCTCAATGACAGGGACTGGGATTCGATTCCCCAGTACTGCATGAGGTGCCAGCCTTGCCTCCAGGCACACTGAGCCTGCTATCATGTCTGGATGCGGTGGTGCATGCCTGTAATCCCTCTGCTAGACAGCCTGAGACAGGAGGATCACCATGAGTCTAACCTGGATAATGGGGCCCCATACAAAGAAGAAGAAGAAGAAGAAGAAGAAGAAGAAGAAGAAGAAGAAGAAGAAGAAGAAGAAGAAGAAGAAGAAGAAGAAGAAGAAGAAGAAGAAGAAGAAGAAGAAGAAGAAGAAGAAGAAGAAGAAGAAGAAGAAGAAGAAGAAGAAGAAGAAAATAAACTAAATGATTCAACAAAAACGCACAGGAATTACCTCTTGTTACCTTTACCATTTTATATTGTATTGGGAATCCTAATTAGGGTTGATAGGCAAGAGAAAATAAATTGTGAAAAATAGGCATGAGAAAATAAAATTGCTTTTATTTATAGATGAAATGGTTATCTATAAATAAACTACAAAAGTATCCTTTAAAAACTTTTTAAAGTTAAGAAGCAAGTATGGGGGTAGCAGAATTCAAAGTTACATAAAAAAGCAATTGTGTTCCTGTGAACTGCTAATATAAAACTAAAATGTAAATTTTAAAATAACATGTACGATGCCTTCCAAAATCAAAATCATGAATACAAATCTATCAAAATGTATATAGAATATAAAAAATCGAAAAAATGCTACTTATAAATGGAGACATAGTGCATGCATGCAGATTAGAAGTCATTACATCAAAGGTACTAGTTATTTTCTAATGCAATTATGATTTGATATCTCAGACACATTGGCAATACTGATACTCTAAAGTCTAATTTAAAATGGCAAAAGATAGTCAGTCTTGTTCAATGTAACATTCTAATACTATTTTCATTTTACTTTATAGTTTCCCATGCTGAGGATTGAACCAGGGCTTCATGTATCCTACCCAAACACTGAGCTCCTGACCTACACACTCCAGGCCAATATCTTAATAATCATTGTTCATCCGTTTAGATACTTCTTTAAAAAATATGTTTATCCTCAAAAATGCCAGATGTTCATACTAGTAAAAACATGTCATTAACCACTCTTCAAATATGACTGCTCATCATAAAATTACCTTGGCAACCATGCCCAACCACACTGCCATGAAAAATAGAATTTGTTGCTTTTAAGGAGACTGACAGGAAGTTGTTTATTTTGTTCCTTTTGGGATTCCATTTGAAACCTCTTCCCATTGTACAACAAGAACCCTTACACATGTCTGGGGGCAAGCATGCTGAATATGTGCAATTTGATTCTCTTCACTGCTCAGAGCTCTATATACATCATGGGAATAAACAGATTGAAAATCATCATTTCCTCCTGCTGAACATAAGGGACGTATCAATACAGATGATTCTTCTTACTCAAGATGCTGTCCCTGCTGAAATCTTTGAGACAGTTGATCAATGAGTGGGTGCCATTTGAAAACTCAACAAAGTCCCTGAGGAAGGCTTAGCACTATGTTTTCTCTTTATAGCATGGAAAACATCTGAAAATCTTCTACCTCCTCCATTTGACTTCTTGTGTAAGGAAAGGCACAATCAGAAAATATGTACTACAAATCTTGAAGGAAAAGAGAGAGAGAGAGAATATTTCTTATATTATAAATTTTTTTAAATCATAATTCAATTTAAACACCATGATGAAACTAAATGAATAGGGGAGAATTTGTTAAAATAAAAACAAGACCAAGGAAATTAATTAGTTTAGTGAGAAAGTAGATTCTGAAAAATCAGAAGATTGAAACACTGTCTTTACCTAATCATGTGGATGAGTTGATTAGCTAAGACTTGTGAATTCTGCTTTTGCCTTTTGTCATTGTTTTTGTCTACCATTGTTTTTGTCTTAAGTTTTAAGTTATGTCATTGTCACCTGCAGATACTGGTAAAATCATAGATGCATAAGTTTCTTACTATATTGATACCTGGCGGATTGTGACTATCAAGTGCTATATATGCATTTTGCTTAATGCTATATGTTAAGTATCCTGCATAGATTAATGTGTTCACTGCAACATTTTCATGCATGCATATTATATGTGAGTCACACCCACTCTTCTGTTGTTCTCTTCTATCCCCCCACCGTACTGTCCCATCCTTCTTCGCTAATAATTTCCCTTCTACATTTACGCCATCTTTTTCTCATCCCCTACAGATTTTATTCTTAATAAAAATTGCTACTGGAAATTTGAGAGACATAATGTACTACTTGCTTTTCTGAGTCTGACTTGGTTTGCTTTATGTTTATATGGCTTTATCCATTTCCATCAGTTGACAAGATCTCTATTCCACTGTGTATACACAGTGCATTTTCTTTACCATTAATTCACTGAAGGATACTTAAATTTATTTCTTCTTCTGGTTATCATGGATGGTGCTGGGTTAACATGGGTATTCAAATATTGTATACTGACTGTAGTTATTAGGAATAGATACCAGGAGCAGTATACCTGGATCATATGGTAGTTTAGTTCTCAGTTTTCTGAAGAATCTGCATACTGCTGCCTACTTTTACATTCCCTTAGGTCAGCACCCCATGCTACATTCTATGTTTTTATATACTGTTTCTTCTCCTTGGCATGCTGTTTTCATCTTGGAAGATTTTCTCAGGCAGAGATCATGTTTTATTCACTTTCAAAACTCTACTTTTATCAATTGTCTTGCATAAAGAGCTATTTAGTAAATGTTTGTTGAGTGAATAAGTTATACTTTGCCCTTGATTAATACATTGTAAGATAAGACAAATAAGTTACTAGATAAAGAAGAGTGAGACCATCTTTTCTCTCCAGAATTGATCGGGCAATGATGAATTCATGAAATTTATTTTGTTTCCTTCGTGGAATCTCTGGTGGCCACAGAAGCTTCGGACTTTGTTAGGCTTACTGGTATATACGTCAGTGCACTTAATCCAGGGCCAGATGTTTGGAACGCTTTTGGCTGCAGCAGCTGCACAAGTGGCAGGCGTGCCTCCTTTATCAGAGCAGCGGCCTCATAGTCTGAAACCAGAATGCCTGAAGCCACCCATGCTGACTCTCCAGGCAGAACTCAGATACCTCATAGATATCATCATAATGGACACAACAGACCTTGTGCATTTTGTTGTAGCCACACTTCTTCAAAAAACTACACAAGCTTCCTCTGGGGAATTTAATTATCATGGTAATTAATTCTGAAAATGCAGGGAGCTGCTCTGAAATCTTGACCGAGTATCCTTTGATTATAATGCAGTTGGCGCTTGAAAATCACTATATTGTCTTAGCTACAGGAAAAAGGGTTCTGCTAATTACATGAAAAGAAAGCCAGGATGCTTACCTAGATGCATCACAATGATTTACAAATACTCATATTCAGTGGAAATTAACAAATAATGCAGAAACTATATTTAATTTCTACTTTGCACAAGGTAGAGCAGTTTGGCAGCTGCTCTGTATTCTTACTGTGCCATTGGATAACTGGGATATTTTTGAAAGATGACATATTTCAATATCAATTTTCTTCTGTTTGTAGGATGAGAATTGTATTTACAAAACAACTACAAGTATAAAATGAGATATTAAGTATTTAGTATTTAGTATACTTATTAAGTATTTAGTAATATATATTGATTCCAAAGAAAATTAAAGGTTAGCAGTTGTGATATGATGTAACTTACAATTTTGAAGAATAGATATTTAGGGAAAGTATTAAAAACAAACAGGAAAATAATGTAATTGCCATATGTCAGGACAAAAACAATAGTTTAAGTAATAAAGAAATAGCAATGTCCTAACTCAATTAGATGGCAAACTTCTGGGTTGGTCCACAATATATATATATATATATATATATATATATATATATATATATATATATATATATATTGGTTTGGGTAGAGTTCTGGAAGTCATTATGGATGGAATCTAATTTGATTTAGGTCTTGAAAAATCAGTGTGTTAGGGGAACATATATAGATAAGGGCATCCCAGATCACAATCTCAGCTAGAGCTTGGAAGCATCCGAGTACATGGTGTGAATAGGCAAAAAGAAATGGTTCTACTTTGCTTTCTCAGGGGAGTAGTAAGAAAAAAAATTGAAATGTTACATGAGCCTGAAATACTAGCAAAAGGAGGCCTTTGTTCGTGTGATGGATTTTTCCACACAGGTGCATCTAGCACTAATAGAGCAGCAGACACTTTTATTTGCAGCATGAGAAGCAGTCCCAGAGGTGGTAACTGGGATGTCAATATCACTGCCTTTTCAAAATTCAGTGAGTCAATTGGAGTTGAGAAAAAAGGTCTCTATTTGTGACAGATAAATATTCAACCAAGCCTGTCAAATGAACCTAACAAGAGAGGAGGTGCCGGCAGTATTGAACAGATGCAGCCTTTTCACACAACAGCACCCCCCTGCCCTTTTCTGAAGGGAACATTAAGAAAATGACGGTATTTAGAACTGAAGAGAACAAACACAACAGCCTTGGGTTATCAGCAGCTCAACACAAGAGCACTGGAGTCATATTCTGGCTCTTGCCTTAACTCTTTTGTGTTTAGAAGTAGATCTTGCGGCACTTAAGCAACTTTTCTCCTGTGGATGTAACTAAGTAGAAAGGAAAATTGTAACAGTGAAACTGCTTCAAGTCCTTGCATAGGATCCACATGTAAAAGGTATCACCAATGGCAAGAAATATTAAACTGATGTGACTTTTAGACTGCATTATGTTTTAGACAACATTTTTAGTGAAACATACAGTAGTTCTCTCATACTACTGGGGAAAATCTGCTGCAGAATCTCTAGTAGGTGCCCTAAGAGAGTACCATGTCACCTCTCTTTCTCTCTTTCATGTACATGTATATGTGTATGTGTGTGCATATGTACATACATACGTATGTGTATATGCTTACGTATATTTCCTTGTACATATATACCTATGATAAAGTTAAGTTATATATTAGACATAGTAAACATTTGAGAAGGACTTTTTTTTTCTGCCTTAGGCTGCCCTAAGGGTGGAAAAAGTTGAGAAGGATTTTTTTCTTCTTTTTTAGACCTAGTAAATATTTAATGATGATCTACCATAGATCTTAGAGCCTCAGTATATGATTTTGTTTTCTTTCCTTGCCCAGATGAGAACTTTTCATTTCACTGAAGGGAAGCACTCTGAGGTTTCTTTCTGGATTTTCCAAATTGCCAGAATTACTATTCTTATTGCTTTAGATCATTATTAAGTAAAGATTACTTGAATACAATCATTGTGATAGTGCAGCAGCTGACTAAATAGCAAACAATGCTACTCGTTGGCTAACACACAAGCACACGTTTAGTTTGGATAAACTTCCTAAGCACAATTTCATTACTTCAATCAGAACATAATTTAAAACTTATGAATTCTTTATTTCTGGAATTTTCCATTTACTATTTCTGGACCACGGGTGAATAACAAATACTGACCAAAGTGGCACTGGGACTGAGGGAAATCATGTGTGACATATGCTCCAAATACTAGTAATGTAGAAGAAATTATTTTTTTAACTTTGTGAGAAACTTAAGTCATCAAATGCCTTTTAAATAGGAAATTACTAAGTTTTATAATAATTTTTTTCTATTCATAGAATGTGATTGTTCTTTAAGCTTTTACAGGGAAATTATGTAACAAAAATTGTTAAGCATAGTTTATATGTTACAAAAATATCCCAGAAACTGCTATGTTTCCTGCTACATTAAAAAACTCATGTACTTGAGATGCATAGATACATATACTTAATATAGACCTATGAAAATGAATGCTCAAAGTATGCAAATATATGGATTATATACATAGGATTAAAATAACAAATATTCATAGTATTTTTCTTTAAGGATTTTCTTTAATATTTTATTGTGATATTAGAAAAATGCCTTGCTAAAAAATCCAGTGTCATGCACACTATGCATATGCCAAAAGGTTGTTATCAAAGATGCTTCATTAATTGGACAACACTGACACTTTCCACACTGAGACAAGAAGTTGACCTCATGAAAGCACAGGCTATATTTTTATTCTGAAGGTTATACTATCCTGGTCAATGCAAAGTACATTTTCTTGAACAACCTTAAAAGTTACAAAACAACTTTAGATTCAGACAAATTTTCTGAATAATGTCATAAGTGATACTATTTGTTTTTCTAATGGTAGATCTTCTATATTTTCAAACTGTGTACATCAGTTATTGATAGCATTAGCAGGATGACAAAAATGTGAATATAATGTTGTTGCATAGGTACCCCCGAAAGAGATACCCAAAATAATTATTCAAAAATTGCCACAAAGAGAAGAAGCCATTAACCCATGTTTAGTGTCATAAATGAAGGACAGATGAAGGGGTAATTTCTATAAACTCCTACTCAGTCATTAGTGTTAAAAAAAAAGAAGAAACAACTGAGTTATATATGAAATAAACCACCTCTAAGGATTTTACAAGCTTTGATTTGGATTATTTTATGAGATCTATCATTGTGTTATTGCTAGCATTTGCAGGTGGAAACAACATTTTGGTACTAAATAGCGGGGCAGTCTACATACTTGAATTACTTTGACAATCACCTTTTATGTTCTAGGATGTTATTGAGTAGATTTTTAAAATTTTATTTCATGTAGTGAATTAAATATGAAATTTTCTTCCATTTTTGGAGGGTAGATGTAGGTACTAAGTATTGAATTCAGGACCTTGTACTTTCCAGGCAGGAACTTAGATAGCCACTGAGCTATCTCCTCTCCCTAAATTTTCTCATTTTAAGAAACAAAATGCATTGTCTTTTTAGAGATATTTGTCTTTTTAAAATAAGTTTTTGAGTTTCTCACTCTCTCTCAAATAATACGCCTATGGTAGCAAAACATCATAAACTTGGCTTGCTTTGTCTAATGAATATATTAATTCCTCAGACAAATATGCATACTTTGGGAGACTGCCTAAGCAATCTGATCTTATTGTTTTTCTTTATTTTTAATATAACTTATTCTACAGAGCTTCTGAATTTTTAGTAATAATGTTTAGGCATATTCTTGTTTTAGTTTATGTCTATATATGCACTATATTATTAACACAAGAATATCTGGGCACCCAGGGAAATTAAGATTTTATGGAATAGAATGATTCCATTAAAAAAAAAAAAAAAAAAACTACTATACACTTACTCTGTGCCAGGATTTGTTTACTTGAATTTTTGTTGATAAGTGGTGGCTTTTAGCTGAGAAATGGATCTGGATGTTGTGTGGCAATAGAGTTTGAGACAATGCCCTCTTTTAGGAGCTGATATCATTGCTAGGCTGGAAATGTCTAGCCTTTCAGATTGTAAGAGAGAGGATTAGGTCCAAGCAAAGAAAAAGTAAAAAAAAAAAAAATGCAAGTTATTTCTTTCTGATATGTATTTTGATATCAGGGATTGGGAAAACACTGAAAAGAATTAATGATGATTCTCAGTCCTTTAGGCTAAAATAATTAATATTATCACTAGATAAGGGACAGAATCCAAGAATGGGGGTGGTGGTGCACACCTGTAATCCCAGCACTTGGGAGGCTGTAAACAGGAGAATCACTACTAGTCCGATCTCCATAGTGAGACCCTGTAGACCCTTCACACCTTGTACTAAACACATTTTTAAAAAAACATAATGCATAATCAACGAAGAAGGAATTAGTAGGTGGAAGGTGATGAATGTTGATTTGTAAATTAATTGAAGGATGTAGGTAGATATAACAAATCCACAGAGATTTTGAAAGCCTGAAGCCTAAGGAAATTTTAGGCTGGATGTAGAAATTTAGTTTTGAATAAATAAATGGTAATAGAGTTGATAAAATCACATTAAAAATGAAAAGAATAAAAACAGTTTTGAAAAACACTTCAAAAATATTAATGAATAGAATAAAAAGCTTCTAAGAAGAAAACTAAATAAGAAGGGTCACAAAGTGAGGAAGACAAAGCTTGGTTTCTCTGATGCAGAAGAACTGTACAAGCCAGAAAACTGTGGTTCGCTTTTGCATCAGCACTGTGACAACAAGACGTCTGCCTGACTTGTTCATTGCCGAATCTCAGGACTAGCTCGGTGTTCATGTTTATGGATGCCCAATGAGCTTTAAGTGAATGAGGCTCCAGTACATGAAATGAACTACAGAGTTTTACATAGAATCACATCATCATTCATGGAGGAAGTGAGATATTGACAAAAAAGAATTCAGTGAAGTACCTGAAACAAAAATCACACAAAAAGCAGAGCCCCAGCATTTCAAACAGTGACAGGTTACTTTTCAAATATATAACAATGTGCAAGGGAAAGATAGGAGGAAGTTCGTACAATGAGGAAAAATCTTGGAAAATAGGACATTGACAAAAAGGGGAAGCTTCTAAATATCAGTAATCAAAGGATGAGTCTCAATGCCTGCTGATGTACAGCACAGCAAGGAAAATTGCATCACTAGACTGTGATTTTTTGATAGAGAGAAAGTGTCTCACTCTACTGTCTTATCATAGGTTCTGGCATGAGTGAAATAGGTGTTCAAATAGAGTGAGCTTACCGAAGCACATTAGATCTAACCAAAGAAAAAACTGTAGTTCTCATGTTATCCTGCACCTCCTGTCCCAAGGCCCCTAGGCCAGGCCTATATTAGAAGAAAAATGTTTGCAGGCAGTCAGAAATGTGTTAATTCTATCTGTGCATAGAGGCTTAATGTGATGGAGTCCTGGGAACTCTGAGAAAATAGTGTGAAATCATTGTTCCTTATTAAGAGATAAATTCTCACTCACCTAGAGATGAAATTTGCTATATAGCACTTGAAAAAATTTATATTATTCAATGATTTTGAATCATCTTAGTACTCTTTGATACTGGGAAAGAATCATACAACTATATTTTAGAATTATTTGCTGGCCCAAGTGAAAGATTGCTCCTAAAGATATAACTAAATTACTTTCATATGCTTCTCTATGTACTGGAAAATAGTCACATAAGTTTATACCTGAATTCAAGTTTTTTGTCTTTTCTCTTTGTGGTCTTTTTATCTTCTCTTGGAATACATATACATAAATCTTAATGATCTTTTGTTTGGATAATTACATTTGTGGTTTGGTTTGGTTTTATCTTTCTTATTAAAGGTACTTTTTTGTTCTTACCTTTGTGCAGAAACTGCACAGTGTTTGGACACATTCTTCGATATTTTCAGTACTTTGCCCCAAACCTAGCTGTAGGTAGATGGTTATGTAAGGCACTGCTGTGTAGACTGTGAGCATTTGCAACTCTGGCATTGACAGTTGCAGATATCAGGAGTTATTTCATCTAGACTTACAAAATGTCTCAGCAGATCTTTAATCCGATGCAATTGTACCAAAATAACCTGGTGCCATACATGTACGATATGTCTTTACTAAAAATTTCAACAAAATTTTTGGATGAGTAAATTCACAGGCAAAGATACTGGGATCTGTAAGTTTAAAAATAGAACTAATGTAATTGTGTTTATTGTTTTCAAATAGCAAAGAGTATATTACCATTAAATATGTTCAATTGTTCACCATCCTCTGCTTACAAATGTATTATGCAAGATCCCCTGTAGAAAATGTCAGTGTAATACATATCTCTTAAAATGCTGGTCTGTTTTTAGCATGGTCATGGCAGTAGTGCTCCTACTGCCAATCTGAAAGTTCGTTTGTTGTGAGAAACTACTTAAATTACTCACAAGATAGTTTCGACAAGAAAAATAAATCTATGATATAATCACTTTCAGTGTAAGCTATAAAAATCAAGTAATGAGCTAGAAAGCATAGAAAAATATAAACCTTACCTTGATTAATATTTCTCAAACTTTTTTGTCTATAAGTCACCTGGGAATCTTATTAAAATTTCAGTTTTGTGAGTTCTCACTTAGCTCTGCTGAAATTTAGTCTCTGTTGTGAGGTTTATTGAAGAAATTTGAATAAGTACATTTGGCATATTGTAAGCCAATGCTCTGAGACCCCAACTAACCATAGTGCATCTATGCCAAGTTTTAGAACATTTTGAGATTGAATACCACATTTGGTTCTTTAATCTTAGTTGACTCTCACGTATTCTTTCGTCTTCTACTTATAAATGAGTGTGGTGCGTGAGAGGGCAAGCCTAACAGGAGAAGAGAAACCCAGACACAATCCTCTCTCCTTTCCTCTTCAGAGAAGGGGTGATTCAATGGATTCCTAATCATAACGGCATGCAACCACTGGAGGCAACAAACAGGCTGTCTCTTTGAGTGGGGGAATCGAAGCTGTTATCTGAATTGTCTGGGGACCTGACCTGATTTTCTACTCTTCTCAATGGAGACTTGGCTTAAATATACCCTTACTATATCCATCTCAAGTACGATAAGCACTCAGAGAAATCCAAATGTCCAGGGTGTGCTTAGAATGATTGTGCTGGCCTCTCTCTTGCTTGAACAATGTATTAAATTGAATTTTGATAACCCTTAGATACTATGAAACCTTTTTCTATATATTATGTCATTTTGGTTTCAACAAAGTGCAGGATAGCATTTTAGTCTGTTACAGATAAAAAGATGGAAAGCCCAGAAAAAGTCAACAATTTATTACTTGGAAAGCCTGTGTTTCCTAACATTTTGGTCAGTGTTTTATCTTTGATCATGCTTTCATCTCTTTTTCGTACAAAATTATTAGTAAGTAATTACTGTATTTATTAGTAGACATTGAATTTATTAGGTTATTTTTTAGTTGCAAGTTACAGAAAATCTTCTTAATATGGCTTAAATCTTAAAGTTATTGATTGTCTGATGTTCACATAACTGAGATAGCTAGTCTAACTAGAAATGTTTATAAAGCTAGAATTATAAGACAATGTTGCCATGACTACTATTATTTAAGTGAAGGCTGATACACATGCTCAAATAAAGCCCTGCTATTTTCTTCTCAATACCTTTACTTAACTTACCACTGTCAACAGAATTCTCCATTTCTTTCTTATACATCAGGGAAAAAAGTATTTTTGACAACAATTGGACCAAATTTGAAGAATAGATAACAAGAAGGTGACTTTATTTATTTATGTATTTACTTATTTATTTATTGTCTTTTTTAGACAGGGTCTCACTATGCAGTTGAGGCTGGCCTTGAGCTCACTTTTGTAGCCCAAGCTGGTCTCGAACTAGCACCAGTCCTCCTGCCTCAGCCTCCCAAGTGCTGGGATTGCAGGAGTAAGCCACCACGCCCAGCTTATTTATTTACTTTTAATGTATGTGGTGTAGGATCTCACTACACATCTCAGAGTACTGGTGCTCCTCCTGTTTGCACCCTTCCCAATGCTGGAATTACAGGTGTTGGCCCCCATTTCCGGTCTCTATGCTCAGCTCAGAGCACCAGGGCTGGTATGGCATGTGGTACCAGGGATCAAACTCTTGCCTCTGCATTTGTCTAAGCAGGTGCTTAGTTGCTTAAGCTATCTCACTGGCCCTTCACATCTTTTAAACTCTTCCTCAACTGATACTTGACTTTTTTTTTTTTTTTTTTGCAAGCACCATGTAGATTTAACCAAGGTAGGTTTGCATTAAGATTTGAAGCAGTGGAATCCCCCACCCAACCAGAACTCAGATGACTGTGCATGGATGTAGTTAGGGACATTTCCACCTGCCCATACCTGCTGGATACTTCCCAGCCCGGAGTCCAGCAAAAGGTGCTTGTAGGTACTCTTACAGACCCCAGACCCAGCATCTCCTTTGGAACCCTGCAGCAAAATTCCCTGCAGAGAGAATGTGTTCAGACTCTCCCAGCTAATCCAGGAGCTGAACATCTGGCTAGAGGAGCAGAGCGAGTTCACTTTCATGAGCAGAAGCAGGAAGAAGCAGAGCACAGCAGCCAGATAAAATCATCACATCTGGACAAGTTCCAACTTGGTCGATCCAAACCTGAATTTTCAAAAGTGCTAATCACATAGCTGCACCAGAGCTTTACTCCAAAGGGCAGAGAACAGTGCTATACAAAATGAAATCTGAGGCCCCAAGTCCACAAGGAACAAATGCAGGAGACACTAACTTAGAAGCAACTATGATTCACACAGCTGGAACATTGGAATTAATAACATCTGAAGTAAAGAAACAAATGTAGACATGTATAGAGGAGCTCAGATCAGAAATAATTTCAGCAACAGAAAAATAAATCTCTGAGTTAATAGTATCTGAAGTAAAAGAAAACAACTGCAGAAAAGTATAGAGGAAATCATATCAGAAAGATCCGCTGAAGTAAAAAAAGAAAGGATAGCTATAACAAAAGAATTAATAAATTCTTCTAATGAAGATATTGATAGAAAATTAGAGGAGAATAGAAAAATAATGGAATCCTTGAATGTGCAATATAGGAAAGAAATAGATTGCATGAAACAGTTTCAAAAAGATATATAGGACATCCACATGAACAAAAGTGAAGACAGATTTCCAGATCTTGAAGATACAGTCACAGCTAGTGAAAATGTAAGAAAGGATCATTTAGAATCCACCAGGGTGCAGAAAAACATAATTCAATATCTGTAAGACAATGCACAGATGAAGAATGTGAAATTAGTAGGCATCGATGAGAAAGAAGGAGTCAATACAATTGATATAAAAGAATACGGGCAGAAGTAATACAAGAAAACTTCCCAAATATAAGAAAACAATCTCACATTAAGCTAACTGAGGCATATAGAATCTCAAATAACATCAACCCAACTAAAAACACACCCAGACATATAATAGTTAAGATCCCAGAAATTCAGCAGAAGAATAATATATGAAAATACTATAGAGAAAAGAAACAGATTACACTTAAAGGAAAAGCCATCAAAACAATGGCAGATTTCTCTTCACAAACCACGAACTGAAGAAGAGCATGGAGCAAATTGCTTTACATCCTCCATTAAAACAAATTCCAGCCCAGACTACTATACCCTGCAAACCTCTCTTTCAAGTTTGATGGAGAAGTGAAATGCTTTCATGACAAAGAACAACTAAACAAATTCACATGACAAAGCCAAGCCTACACAGACTACTAGAAGATATTTTAAAGATGGACCAAAATGACCCAAACTCCATGAATGAGAGCAGAAAGAACCCATGAAACAGGGCAACCGATTAAATACAGGAGAAAAACGGGAAAATTATAGGAGGTGAAAAATGTGTCAATCATAAGTCAATACATTTCAATTATAACCATCAGTGTAAATGGACTTAATTCTCCAGTAAAGAGAAATAGACTAGCACATTGGATTAGTAAGCAAAATCCAACAGTATGCTGTATAAAAGAACTACACCTAAATCATAAAGAAATACATAGGATGAAAGTCAAAGGATGGAAAATAATACTACATGCCCAAGCACCTCAGAAAAAAGCAGGGATATCAATACTATTTGCAGATAGTCTGAACTTCAAATCAATATTGATCAAACAAAATAAATACAGTCGTTACATACTGGTCAGGGGAAAAATTCAACACCAAGAAGTACACTCATATATCTATATGCACCCAACAAGGGAGCACCCAGCTAAATAAGCAAATCTTTATGGACATGAAAATTCTAATGCCAATATCACAATCTTGACAGGAGACATGAACACCCCTTTATCACAAAAAGATAGATCAAGCAGATGAAAAGTTAGCAAAAAGTCGCAGAATTGAACTACAACTTGGTAGAACTTGGAACAATTGGACTGATTGGAAAAATACAGTTTTCCACTCATGCACTTCTAAATACACATTTTTATTAGCTGCACATGTGACATTTCCTAAAATAGACCACATACTAGTCATATACTAGTCATACTAGATCATGCTTACGTATATGCAAGAAAACAGAAATTATCCCATGCATATTATCTGAATACAGGGCAATGAAATGGAAACTAAATGACAAAAGAAACCACGAAAAATTCAGAAATACATGAAAATTAAACAACTCCCTGCTCAACAAACAATGGGTACAGAGGGAAATTAAGCAAGAAATTAAACAATATCTACCATTTAGTGAAAATTGAAACACTACTTACCAGAACCTATGGGATGCAATGAAAGCAGTCCTTAAAGGGAAATTTATAGCTCTGAACTCATACATTAAGAAAATAGAGCAGGAACAAATAAACACCCTAATATTTTACCTAAATCATCTTGAAAAGGAAGAGCAAATCAAAGCCAAATCCCAAAGAGGGGAGAAAATTATAATGATTAGAACATAAATTAATTCAATTGAGATGAAAACAATACAAAGAAGTAATGAATCAAAAAGCTGTTTCCTTGAAAAATTAAATAAAATTGATAATCCCATTGCTGATCTCATCAAAAAGAGGACAGAAAAACCTCAAATTCAACAGTAAGGAATGAAAATAGTGAAATGATCACAGACCGAGGAGAGATTTAGCAGATAATCAGTAGCTTCTTCGAGAATCTTCACTCTCACAGAATTGAAGATACAGATGAAATGGACAGATTCCTAAAAGTACATTTTACCAAAACTGAATAAAGAAGATATAAGTACTCTCAATAACCCAATAAAAGCCCATGAAATTCAAAATGTAATTTTAAAAAAACCTAACCACAAAGCAAAGCCTACATCCTGATGGATTCACAACTGAATTCTGTAAGAAACTTACAGAATCCTAGAAATGCAAGGACGGTTCAACATACACAAATCTATAAATGTAATACAAAACATCAATAGAGCCAAATCCAAAATCTACATGATCATCTCAGTTGATGCAGAAAATGCTTTTGACAAAGTCTACCACTCATTTATGCTCAAAGATCTATGGATCATTGGAATAGGTGGACTCTACCTCAACTTGATAAATGCCATCTATGGCAATCCAACAGTTACTGTAATTATGAATGGGGAAAAACTGAAATTGAAATCTTTTACTCTCAAATCCAGTATAAGACGAGGATGTCCTCTATCAATGCTCCTATTCAATATATCTGGAATCACTTCTTAGAGTCATTAGACAAGAGAGAGAACTAAAAAGAATAAAAATAGGTAAAGGAGAAATTAAGCTATCATTATTCACAGATGACATGATAGTCTACTTGGAAGAACCAAAAAGACCTACAAAGAAGCTACTAGAATTAATACATAAATTGAGTAGCATAGCAGGACAGAAAGTCAAAACACAAAGTTAACATATTTTTTGACACAGATAACAAACACACTGCGAGAGAAATTAGAGAAACAATACCTTTTACAATACCACCAAAGAAAATGAAATACTTATGAAGTAATCTAACTAAAGAAGTAAAGATCCATTCAATGAAAACTATAGTACTCTGAAAAAAGAGATCCTAAAAGACTGAAGAAAATGGAAAGATATATTCCCTGATCCTGGATAGGAAAAACCAATATTGTGAAGATGGACATACTCCCTAAATTGTTATACAGATTTAATTCAATCTCTATCAAAATACCATTAATGTACCTCACAGACTTGGAGAAGTAATACCTAATGTTTATTTGGAACCAAAAGAGACCTAGAATAGCAAAGACAATTCCGGGCAACAAAGATGAGGCAGAAGGCATTATAATTCCTGATCTACAGTTATACTACACAACTACAGTGATGAAATCAGCATGGTGTTGGCAAAAAAAATAGACATGAGGACCAATGGAATAGATTAAAAGATGCAGAAGCAACTACAAAAACACTCAGCGACCTTATGTACGACAGAGGATCCAAACATGTTTACTGGAAGAAAGATAGCCTCTTTAAGAAATAGTACTGTTAAACCTGGCTCTTGACATGCTGAAAACTAAAACTTGACCCAGATCTTATCAACACACATTTTACTAACGTCAAAATGGATTAAACATCAAAATATTAAAAGAGAAACACTAAATCTTCTGGAAGAGAAAGTGGGAGGAAATCTAAAAGATATCATGGTAGACAATCAGTTCATGGACAGAAATCAAAATTCACATTTAACACTTGAAAGCATCAACAAATAGAACCTCCTCAGACTGAGAAGTCTTTTAATATCAGAAAAAAATTACTGAGTGAAAAGACAACTCACAATTGAAAAATTTTTAACTAACAAGTTTCCAGAAAAGATCTTCTATCTAGAATTTCTAAAGAACTAAAAAATATCAGGGTCCCAAAATTCAAAGATGGACATCTGAAATGAACACACACTTCTCTGAGAAAGAAATTCAACACGCCTATGAATACATGAAGAAATGCTCCACTTCACTAGCCATTTATGCAATGAAAATTAAAACAACACTTAGGGACCCCAGAAAGAATGGCTATCATGAAGAAATCAACCAACAACAAATGTTCAAGAAGCTGTAGGGAAAAAGGAACACTCCTCCACTGCTGGTGGGAATGCAGACTGCTGCAAGCATTTTGGAAAGCAATGTGGAGACACCTTTAAAAAATAGAGCTGGAAATCCCATTCAATCCACCTATGCCCCTACTGGAAATTTTTCCAGAAGAACTGAAAACATTATATCATAGTGATATCCATGCATTTAGGTTTATAGCAGCATTATTTGTGATAGACAAATCTTGGAAATAACCAAAATGCCTATCATCTGAAGAATGGCTGAAAAACATATAGTATTTTTATACAATGGAATATTACTCAGCTCTAAGGAATGAGAAACTAGAAGACTTCATATATAAGTGGACATATCTTGAACATATACTCATAAGTGAAGTAAACCAAACCTACATATATAAATATCATATAGTGTCCCTAGTGTAGGAAATCAAAAGAAAAAATAAAAATGGAAATGCATAATACAGCTGAATGGAAATTAAGAACTTAAGGGTTAAACAAAGAAGAGACTGCATGCAGAAAAGACAAGAAACTTTGCAGGAGCAAAATCACGCATTATAATACAAGATAAATTGGACAGCGGTCCTAATAACCTCCAAAAGATTGTTAACCTTGAGGATGGCAGTGTGTAACACTAAAACTACACTTGCAATGCCTGTCATTCTCATCTTTTAGATGTGTTCTACTTTCAATGTTATTTCAGTTACTGCTATACTCTCTCTCAAGTAAGTGGATGGTTTACTAGACAACCAAAAAAGGGTATTAAATGAGAGTAAGAGACTAGGAAAAATGCCATAGTATTGACTGGCTACAATTTTGTATATGCTTATATTTCTAAATTTCAGTATAAAAATGTGTAAGGACTTTGATCACATTCTATGGAGATTAATTAGAATATCAATAATAGATGGAAAATACCAATTCCAAGTTAAGTCTAAGACCTTTGATATTCAGAAAGACAGTGATGTTAAGCTTAAGTATCTATGTTATAGAGTAATAGTATCACTGAGCTTCTCATCTGGAGGGTTAAGAATGTAAGTTCACAGACTGAAAGTTAAAGAAAATGAAGGGCTACAAGGATAGCTAATATTTTGGCCCAATCCCTTCAAGGTCAGTGAGGACTCAGAATGTAAGAGAACATGTGCTGCAGCATCGTATAACTCAGTAGTTTCCCAAATTTTCTGTTCAGGTAGATTATTGGCCCACAGAGAAAAGAGATGGATGATATATATTGTGCCTAAGGAGAGGCCCCTAAAGACAAAACATTCTCTTAGGCTTTTACAGAGAGCAAACTGCTCAAGCAATGTTTGTTCATGACTCATACAGATGGCTGACACTGACAACAGTTCTACAAAGTAATGTACAAAGTTTCAAGGTAAATTCTGAGGGGACTTGATTGACCTTGGGAGGTACAAAAGTTATATGTTTTGTTATACAGGTCTTGTTTGATTTTGCCCTTAACCACCCAGCAGAGAAGTTTATCCATGAGGCATAAAAAGTAAAGCTAAATTAGTATTCTGAGCTGTAAGAGGCTTAAATCAACAGCTTCCAGTGTTACCAGTTCTGTCAATAACTCACCGTGATTATGAAATATGGACTACATACACAACTACTTTATCTTAGTTCAATGAGAAGAAATTTTTGTACCAATAAGGATTAGAAAAATTATCATGTGTACATCCTGGTCTCTGAGTAACTACTATGAGGACAAAATATGCACTGCATTAATTATTGGTAATGTATAGCTAACATGTTTTGAAACTGTCACATTGTTATTTCCTACTAAAGGTAATAAAAATAAATAAATACAGATTTAAAGTCACTGATTGTGATGCTGCCAGACATGCCTTTGTTGTAGAGATTCACTTTTGCTATTATGTCTATTGGTGCTAAATATATTTAAGTATTATTTTCTGTAATTTTTAAGGTGTGCTGTTGCTATTTTGATCAGGATTGCATTAAATCTGTGTAACATTTTGTGAGTATGGTTATTTTCATTATGTTGATTCTTTCTATCTGTGAGCTGGGACTACCTTTTTATTTTTATTTCTGAAATTTTCTTTGTTCTTCTTTTCTAGAGTACTGCGATTTTCAGATAAGATCAAGCATGCTCAGGGTGGTAGACCATAAACATTATTGCTGCTTTCTGTGTAAAGGCTTATGTTTTCTGGAAATAATACTGAATTAAATTCTTTTTCCACCCTTATCTCTCTTATTTTTCTGAGTGTAATTTGCTCTGGTTGGTGTTTCCAGAACTAGGTAGAATAGGAGTGGGCATCTTTGTCTTGTTCCTGATTTTAGAGTGAAAGCTTTCAGTTTTTGACCATTTGATATGATGTTCACTATTCATTTGTCATAAATGTATATTAAAAATTGAAATAAAACCATTTATCCCAATTTTCTGTAGGGTTCGTATAAAATATGAGTGGTAGGCTTCGTCAAAAGCTATTTCTATGTCTAGTGAGGTGATTATGTGATTTTTTGTCCTTAACTCTGTTGATGTGATATCTTTTCTTATATAATTGACATAATAGACTTACAGTTGTAAGACATATTTATAAAGTTGAACTTTTATTTTCAAACCAAGAGTTAAGGAATTAAAATACACATATAATGTAAAGAGAATATTATACCTTACAGTGCACAATAGTTTAAAGAGACTTTATATAAATACTTAAATTTTCAAAAGGGTATACATAATTATTTGAAGATTACATGGTAGATAACATAGCTTTACCTTATTAGACATAGCCTGAGTTCAGCCCCTTAGTAGAACATATGCAAGCAAAAACAATATTTCTGTAGATTTGTGTTTTCTATAAATAAAATATACTTTGTCCTCAAAAGTGGCTATTCTAGGTTCAGGGAATTTTACATAGAAATGAGCACAGGCACACTTACAATTTAATTTCACTTTAAAGGATTAAATAGAAATTTTCAAAGTTGTAGAATTTTGGTCTAGCATGTTTGTCTAGGTGACTTTGTGTGACATTTGAAAAGTGCAAACTACAGAACTGAGTGATCTAATACATCCTGAAATAAATAATGTCTTATAAAACCATAAAAAGCTCAAAATAATATTTTTAGTGTGAGTTTTAATAGTGCAAATCGTCCTCTTATTTGTTGCTATTGAGGTAAATTTACAAACAATATAATCTATTTTTAAAATCTAAGGTGTACACTTTGATGACTTGGGACTTTCACAGATTCTATCATAATGATCATAGCAATAGACATGAAACCATTTGCATTACCATAGAATAAACTGCATTGAAGATTCCACTGATCTCCACAGACAGGTGATGCTTATCTGACTTTTTATGGCCACAGATTGTCTGCCTTCCTTTAGGCATCACTTAAATGGAAGTATGGAGTGTGCACTCTTCAGTGCTTAGTGTTATTTTCAATGCACCCAAATCATCAGGAATTATACTGTGAAGTTTTATGGCAAGTGTATATTTAACTCTTTAGGGAAACACCAAGCTGATTTCCAGTGTAGGTGTACCTCTTTGTACTGGCACCAGCTGTCTATACAGGTTTCAGAAGCTCTGAATTATCACTAGCACTTGAAATTGTGCAATGGTTAGATGTATGTGTGTCTAGCTTTTTTGTTTTGTTTGTTTATATTTTTGTTAGCTGTTCTAATAACTATGATTCACCATCTTACATTTTGAATTTACATTTCCCCAGAAACATAATACTGAATGTCTTTTAGTTTAAGTGTTTGTACTTAGTAAAACTTGTTTTGCAAAGTATCTGTTAAAAATTTACCCATTTATACATTTCGAAGTGTGTCTTATTTTGTTGATATGTCATATATTAGACATATACTTTATAATTACCTTCAAATTAGTTTCTTTTTCCTAGTAGTATATCTTGCCTAAAGAATAAAATACATTTGATGAAATCAAATGTATCATTGTTATGGTTCTGATTTTTTACACTAAGAAATATTTGAATAATTTAATTTTCTTTTAATGTACTGATATTTCAGAAATATTAGTCTCTACTTCTTGCACTAGACTTCTTTTCACTTTTTAATCAAAATTTATATTTCTAAAGCATAAGATTATAAGATTTTGTTTATAGGAATTATAAATAAAATTTGACTTCTTTCCTCCTAGAATGAACTTTATTATATTCCTAACTTATTTCTCTGGCTGGACTTTCTAATAGTATGTTGAATAATAATATAGGAAGCAGATATTTTGCCTTAACTTCAAATGTGGAATATTTTATTATGAAGTACTATGTTAAAGCCATTTTCTATAAATTAATCAGTTCTTCACATCTCTGTCTATTCTTGATTTGCTGCTTTTTTTGAACCAGAAGTACATGTTTAAGTTTTAAAAACATTTTACTTCTATTATTATTTTGCTATTGAAAATACATCAATTGTTTTCATATTTAGAATTTTTGCTTCTTTTATTCTATAAAATTACCACTAGGTAATTCAACTGGCAAACATAGTTAACAAGTAGTTTTATCATACCTGTAAAATATAAAGTTAACTCCCCAAAATAAATTATTTCTGTATATATTTGCATTAAGCAACTGAAATATAAAAACAAATACCCTTCTAATGTAATAAAATATATAAAATACATAAAAATATAAGCACAATCTTATATTTTACAAGGTATGAAGTCATTGGGTACCCTCTTTAAACATATTGATGTTTTCAATTATCAAACAGTTTGCAAAAACTTTTTGAAATTTTGCTGTGAAATGTACTGGATTGCAGTTTTCTTATGTTGATCTAGTTTTTAAAATCAATGATAATCTTATAGTGCATAAGGAATTGTTCTGTTCTATTTTTTTAAATAATTACTATAAGTTGGTGTCATTTATTCTTTAAATGACTGATAATATTCACTTTTTGGATCTGAAGTTTTCTCATAGGCTATATTTGATTATGAATTCAGTTTCTATCAAATATAATAGACCAGGGTGAAGGGTACATCTCAGTGGCAGAGCAGCTGCCTACCATGTATTTGGCCCTGGGTTCAATCCTCAGCTCTGAAAACAAAAACCTAAGACTACCTGGGATTATTTGTTCTTCTTGATTCAGTTTGCGCAATTTGTTTTTGAAGTATTTGTGCATTCTCACGTAAGTTATTTGACTTGTTAATATGAATTTTTAAACAAAATTTCCTATTCAACCGGTTATCAAATTGTTCATCATTTAAAAAAATCTTTGTTTTTTTCTTTCTTGTTCTAATTTTTTTATATTTCATGTTCTTATTCATATTCTTGTATATTTTATTAATTACTATTTATAGTCCCCTCCATCTGCCTAATTTGCATTTAGTTTGATTCTCTGCTAGTTAGTTAATTTGAAATTTTGAGTCATTTCTTTTGTACTCTGCTTTGCGTTACTGTAACAAGTACCCAAGGTAACTGCTGTAAAAGGAAGGGTTGATTTGGCTCATGACAGCTTTCAGCCTGGGAGATTTTGGCCCTCTTATTTGTGTCTATGATGAAGCATTGGGGTGGAAAACTGCTGTAGAGCAGCTGACACAAATGGCTTAGAATGAAAAGGAAAAAAAGACAGAGATCAGTGCTCCATGACCTCCTTTGCCTAATATTTCCCAGTGGCCTAAAACTTCTCTTGGGTTCATCTCATGAAGCTTCTACTACCTGCTGCAAGTAGCACGTTAAACAACAAGACAAGTCGCTCTCATTTTGAGCCATTCGAGATACAAAGTATGGGTTATAAGTTTCTTCTTTCCTGAGATGACTGTCAGTGAACTATTTGCATCTCAAAATTGTGCCAGGCCACTAAGGCTGCCATTTTTCTTCTTCTTGAAGTAGTATGTCTGAAGCTTCTGGTATGTTTTAGTTCAAAGCTTTTAGCCACTGTTGCACTTGAACATTTCCTCTCAACTGTGTTCCTCTTGTAAAACCTACTTAGTTAAAGCTGTATTATCAGGCTAAACAGCTTGAAATCTTGTATCCTTTCCATAGATTTGAATGAATTACCTGGCTATCTTTTCTGGAAAGAACATCCTTTTTCTCTTAGACTTTCTTAAGTAAAGCAAATTCTATTAGTGTGACTATGAATAGACTTACTCTTATTTCCCCTAAAGCTCTCTTTGATCTGGTAGCATAAGTTTTACTCAGCATATAAGTTGTTACATGATGTGCTAGTTACCATGAGCGATTGTGAACCATGAAACTAAAAATATTATATTGCTTAAGATAAAGTGATGTGGTAAACAAGAACCTCTACTTGTGCTCTGTGATGGTAGGAGCATTTATGCTATCTACAGGTAGTATATTATTTATATTTTTTATAATTAGGGGAAAATACTGAACACTTGAAACATCAATAAGCAGAGGTTTATTTATCTCAGTTTCAGCGGAGAATTTCAGTCTATGGAGTGCTGGCCCTAAAGCAGAATTAATATCCTGGAAAGGATGGAAAGAAGAGTCACTAACTCATGGCATCTAGGAAAAGGAGAGAAAAGGGTAGAGCCAGGATAAAAATTGACCCTGACAAGAGACATTCCCACTGACCCAACTCTTCCAGGCACACTAGTGCATTCAACTTTGAACTGTGAAAAAGATCACTGTACTGCCTATAGTGCTTTCGTGATCATAAAATTTTCTAACAGGCCACCTCTGAACACATAAGACATTCAGGGGATATTTTAGGGCTAACCCGTAACAGGCAAAATGTCTGAGTCCAGGCATCATTTTTGACATATGATCCCACTATATTATTCACATATATTTTCAACTTTCACAAGCCAAGCATTCACCTGGCTTTGATTTTACATATTCAGACTGACAGAATTTCCTATATAATGCTATGATTCACTAGGGAAGCATCAGAAAGTATTCAACCATAATAACATTTGAAGAAATGTTCAAGATTTATAGATGCATAATGATCAATTTTTATTTTCATTTACAATAGAAGACATAGAGAAATAAATACCCAAAGCATCTAGCTTCATTTGGTGGTCCCAGTATGCAGTCAATGCAGCCTGTGAGAGTCAAAAATCACAACATGTTAATAGGTTTCCTCTGATTTGGAGATTTCAAGGCTTTCTGTTATTTCAGTACACATTGTGACACAATTGCTGTCATAATTTTACTTAATTCTATGTATTTTTTTTTGAGTTTCAATTTTTTATTGTTTAAATTTAACAATGGTTATATTACATATTTTCATCATCAGATCAGTTTAGATTAATACATATAGGTATATAAGATAGATCAAACAATTAAACATTAACCTTTCTAAATCAACATTACTTTTTTTTTCTTTTCCCCTTTCTTTTCTTTGAAAGTTGACATATTGCACATTGTCC
>PVJA010018735.1:9464-39522 GCA_004027025.1 Myocastor coypus
TTTATATTACATTCAGGCTCTCCGCCTTAGCTCCCGCCCTAGGCTACACCCATAATCCCAGAAGTACTTCCACCCATAATCCCATCAGTACTAAAACCTATAATCCCAGGGATCATGGATCAAGTCTCAAACTCTAGAAGTCCCCGCCCAATGACTCCATGAGGCTTTGGGGGGACAACTAGACATAAACCATAACAATGAGCAAGGAAAACCCAGCCAGGAAGCCTGTCTTTAAAAAAAAAAAAAAAATTAGAGGACTGGGGAGACAGCTCAGCAGCATTAGCACCTGCCTGGCAATCACAAGATCCTGAGTTTGATTCCCGGTACCAACTGCTCTAGAACCTAAGGAACGGATCTACACCCAGTGACCTCTCCAGTAGGAACCCAGAAGAACAGATGAGAGAACATCTGCTTTGTATACCAGAGAAGCCTACAGACAAAACAGATCACTTCTTGCTTGGTCCACACGTGACAAAAGAAAAAAACAAAAAAATCCAGATAAAGTTTACAAGTACAGAAGCACATACCAAAGATACTGTGCTCTCTGAGAAGACCATGGACACGTAGGCTATTCCCTGCCACAACTCTGATGGTGGCCTCAAACTGGTGTGGGACAGATGGACGGACAGACGGACGGACGGACGGATGGACAGATAGATGGATGGGTCAGTGATTGTCTTATCAGTGTTGGTACTGGGAGAGATAGAGAAAAGTAAGTTAAATTATAAGAGAACCAAGCTTGGATAGAAGGGGTAACATCAAGCCTGTGCACCCAAGGCCATGCGCTCAATAAATGTCTGTTACAGGTCAGCCACCTTCCTCAGTGTCAAGCACGCAGTACAGAAGAAGGGACCTGGAGACCAAGAGGAAGCGGCTGCTTCCTGCTTAGGGTAAAGAATGACCCGGTTGGCTTCAAACAAGTGATGCTGGTGAGGAAGGTAATCCAAACTGAGGAAGCGCTAAGATAAAAGTCCTGGCAATGGGGGTTAGGAAGATAGCTCAGCAGCCAAAGAGCCTACTTGGCAAGCACAAGGTCCTGAGTTCAATTCCCAGTTCAAAAAAAAAAAAAAAAGCCCTGGCAATGCAGAAAAAGCTCCGATGGTCAGTAGATCCTATTCAGCAGATCCATAGAAAACATCACTAGGAAGCTACACAGAGGGCTGACTGCCTGGATTCTGGCAGGGAGGCAGCTGTCCCCACCCCATCCCTCGGGCACGGGCAAGGCCGGGAGCACGGCCGTCGCCCAGCCTCGCCCACCGCTCAGCTCCCTGCCACTCCGCCCTGCTGCCTGCTGCACGTTTCTTCCCGGTATCGGTGCCATCGCCCGCTGCAGCACACTCACTGGGCCACGTCTTCACACTTCTGTTTTCTGTAATTTATAAAACACATACTGCCCACGAGTTTGTATTTTTAATTCCTGTAAGTTTTGGGATCCAATTTGTGTGAAAGTCAGACTACAACATAATGTAGTATTGTATGATAAAAGCCTCCAAGAATAAAAACAGACAGTATATCCTGCTTATCGGAAACTCCAGCACTAGTTCGGCTCCGAGCACCACAGATTTCCTTATGAATGACTAGCTCTTGTTATGCATCAACTTGTCCCGGTTTTGCAGAAATAAGGGGCTAGGGACAGAGTTTCCCAATTTCCGAGGCTTCCTTTTTCCAACATCTGTTGAGGACCTACTGTGCTCTGGGCTGTGTTCAATGCCCACGCTTCCACTCACTTAACTTCACAAAGTAAAAGCATGGCACTTCCTGAGCACCTGGGAGGTATGATAAGGTATCACTGATCACGGAATTCACTTGAAAAGGAAACCAGTGGAAGCGCTTGGATCCCAACACAGGCTTCTGGGAGTTCTTCAGTATTGCTCATTCATTCGGCCACAGAGCATCAGGCTCTCCAAGACCTTTTCCTTATCTTCTCTAAAGTCCAGCTTCCTCTGCTATTGCTATTCTATTTTGAGGGCCAGCGTACTCCTCCCCTAAAAAGAAGTGCCACAGAGACAGCACCACAGTTATTTTAAGCCCTACTTCCCCAAAGGCCTATAGGGAGGAAAAGGCAGGATCAGGAAGATAAGTGGGTCCCATCCCCCAAGCTGTCAGCCACTTCTGTTTGCCAACTCAGAACTACAGGCTGTAAAGGCTTCCCCAACAAGAGGCCTTCCACGGCCAGGAGAGAAAGGGAAAGTCCTCAGACCGCTCCAGTGTGGATCTCTAGACGGAGTCCAGGAACAGAAACGTAGAAGTCGATGGGAACACTGGCAAAAGTCTATAGGACAGGGTCATACTGAAATCAGTACTCTCTTCAGATAAATTTACCACAGCAACACAAGATGCAAAAAATGAGCAACACTGGGTGTAGGTGGTCCACAAATTCCCCATCCGACCTTTGCAACTTCTCCGTACACCTAAAATTATTCCAAAACTAAAAGTTTGTTTGCAGATATCAATTCTTTTTTTTTTAATTTTTTATTTTATTTATTTATTTATTTTTTTCTCGTTTCAGAACCTCTATTTTTTTATTCACTCGTTTTTATGGCAGGCTCAGCCCGCCCCAAGGGCAGGGCTGACACAGCATGTGGTGCTGGGGATCGAACTGCGGTCCCTGAAGCCACCCAAGCTTTCCCAAGCAGGTGCTTTAGACCACTGAGCCATCCTGCCAGGCCCCCTCAATTGTTTTTTAGAAAGCCACTCATCTAGATGACCTCTCATACCTAGACACAACTAGACAGGGAACAGTGATAAAGAAAAGCTGCCCAACTGAGTGAGGAGGCAGCAAATCTACAGCAGTGAGGGTGGAGAAGAGATAACTGGTGGGGAAGGAGAAGGCGACAGGTCTAAGAAGCAGCAGGCAAGTAAAGCAGATGGATCCAGGGCCCTGGCAGCTCACGCAGCCTAATACTAGCACCCCATCGCTGAATACAGTGAGGCTAGCACAGGGGTGAACGTATGCTTAAAATGGAATCAGAAATAAAAGGAGATCCTTGGGCTCCTTTGCTATGTCCCTTTCTGTGCAGATCCGGGAAGCAGGTGGATCTTGTTGAGAAACTCTAAACACAGCCTGAGACGTGGCGGACCAGATTTCTAGACCATCCTCCATCTCCCCTAGCATGCCCCGTCTGTTCATTGGTCCCGGAGGGAGGATGCGGGCAGCATTATTTGAAAGGAAGTACAAAACAGAGAATCCAAAAGAGTGTCTTGGCGTAGATGACGAGGATGACACAGATAGATGGGGAGGAAGGAAGACGCAAGGCACAGGTGACGCAACAGCAGAACAGGGGAGGGGAGGGGGGGAGGCAGGGCAGAGGATGCGGCATCTGGAGCTGGACGGGTCAGGGGGAAGCGTCTGCATCCGTGAAGCAGCCAGGATGCTCCGAAGGAGGACTGAGAGTCCCGAGGACAGCTCGGCCCCAGACACCACACCAGAGTGTCTTACAGAACGGAATCAATGCCAGCGCTACCAACGGGAGCTCAGTTGGAACAAAACCAAAAGCAGCCAGTTCTGACCCAAAAGCCCCCTGCTCCTCACCTCTCTGGGTTCAGGTTCTGGTCTGCACCACATCAGCGTCAGGGAGGGGAGGCCCAATAGGAGATGTCGGAGCAGGACTGTTAATCTGCTCCTGGTGATTCTGTCCGCCTCTAGGCCACTCTGCCACACACAGTCCTCCTCCACACGCCCACCCTTCCTCTATGAAGACAGCTGCCCTGACTCCACCACCCCACCCGTCCTCAGGCTCTCGGGTCTGAAACCTCGCTCTGTGTCTGCACGCCTTCTAAGCCAAGTAAAACACCTTGCTTCCGTCACAGCGTTCCTAGGGGAAATGCCTGCCTGCCCTCCCCGACTGCAAGAGGCCAGCAGAAAGATCCAAAGCTCACTGCAGCTTTGCTCTGAGCACACTAAATTTCCCACTCTTGAAACTGAACTGCCAAGAAAGAGCAAGAGGAAATACAAGGTTGTACAATCAGATAATGTTGGGAAGCAAATGTCCTGGCGAGGTTACAACGTGCACCGGTTTAGTAAAAATTCCAGTAGGGGTCCATGGGAGCCTGCATCCAGCCTTGGATGAATAAGAAGCGCCTGAGGCAAGGGTCCTTCTGGGGTTGTGTAGAAAGCAGTTCGTACTTTGGAGGCTGGGGAGATCAGGTATGTGCACAGAGAACCGCTAAGGAGCGCAAACTCAGCAGGTAGGATGCCACAGAGCTGGGGAGGCTGGTGATGCCCCAGCCCTGCACCACTATGGTGACCTGCTAGCTTGTGTCCAAAAGACTTTACTTTGCAGCAAATGAGATCTAAAGCAGGAATTTAGGACCCATCTAATGCATAAGTAACAAATATTTGTTGTCTACATCAAAAAATATCATGGTAAAGACACTCAATTCTGCCTCATGGGACTTTTGCAAGTGCACCTAACTGCATGGCCTCACGGGATCGCAGCATTCCAAGGAGGGCCACATATAACACTTCACAGCAGGGATCTTGTCTCAATCCCTGGCTATCCACAACTGTCACGGAAGGTTTCCGGCACTGCGGGCCCTATGACTGAACTATAGCCAAACTGCTCCTTTGGATGAGAAAAGGCCACCTGTAGTGTCAGGATGCGCTCCTGCATTTCCCTTTCAGTGTTTTAAAAGATGTCTTGTATAAAGAATGCATTCAATAATTTTCAGAGAGTGGAATGGAGTGGAATGGAACAGAACACAACAACATGGAAACGGTTTTCAGATGTGCAGTCCACCGGCCCTACACAATACCACAGTCAAAAGTCCCCCTCACAGGACGGACCCAAAGCACGCCTTTCCCCAAGTTTGGTGTGAACCCAAAGAAAATGAAGTGGACAGGTCAGAAAAGGAAAGCCACTCTGCGGGGTGAGCAACGTGCAAACAGCTGAGGACAAACAAGACCTGTCTGTATCTAATTTAGACTTAATAAGATAGTTTTCTGAATGTTAATTAAATACTCAGTGGTTGTTACTAACTATGGTGATTAACTTAATTTTAAATTAAATAAGCAATAAATGCCTAACTGGAGTTCTATTAAATTTTACCCAGCAAGTGAGGAATATGAAGTGCTTAATTGACTTTAAACAAGATAGTTATGGCAAGTTAGTTGAATTTTTATTATCTGAAGATAACTGCCTTATTAAATCTAAATTGACTATTTTATTTGATGGCAAAATATGTCATCTGTCCCTCCCATTTACCAAAAACACATCCAAAAAGCTCACAGTGAGCCCAAGATACTGCTTCAATATTAACTTTGTTCACTGAAAAATAAGCGAACGGAAGCACCAGGGCCATCTAGGAGTGTCTTACACGCAAAACAAGACTGAAGAGCCACATGACCATATATTCTAAATCAAAAATCGGGACTCCACTTTTTCCATGGAGAGACAGTCAGGAGAGCTGTTTCACACCACAAAGCTGGAATCCCCAGCTGTCTGCAAGGTGTAAAGGGCCACTGCCACAGCAGCCTGTTTTGAATCCTTACCACTGAATGAAAGAGTTGGTTCTGCTGTTGAAGAAGTTGTCTGACCCCACGTAACTACCCTCACTGTTCTAGCGCTCAGTTACCGTACGTGTCACATTAGGAGAGTGAGTTGGAATTCTCTAACTCCACTCTGTTTATATTTGCTCAGACTCCGTGCAAGGATGCAACCTACCTCATAGTAGGTATTCATTAAAGAATGAACCAAAGAATCAACGGATGTGGAAGTAAAGCATAAGCAACCCAAAGCCCTGACCAGCCTTACCGCTTTCTTACCCAGCTTCTCCAGTCTAGAGCATTATGAAATCATGCCATCTGACAAATGAGTACAAGTACCACACAAACAACACTACACCACTACTTGGGAAGTTGTGTCATTTTTCAAACAAATGCAAATTAGAGCCATCATGAATGATCACTCCTCACATATTAAATTAGCAAAAACAAACACAAGTCCTAAAATCAAATCCCACTGAAGATGAAGACAAATAGGTTGAGTCACAGACACAAGTGACTCTGCCAACCAACCTCATCCCAAGGCTGAACAGCTAGTGGTTTACAAAATGACAAGCAGGACACTAACCGGCTTCACCAGCGTGGTGGTGTACTTGGGAGGCTGAGGCAGGAGGATCACCACAAGTTCAAACCCTGACTTAAGGCTGACTACAGATGGTGGGTTGAAACATAGAACCCATTCTCCAAAGAGGACAAAGGATATGTTCCGGGTTACAAGGCGTTTGATCCTGGTGATCTAAAACACAGGTAGAACAGAATTCCTTCCACAGTCATGTGCCATGAGAGGCACTCATCCTGTTCACAGCTGAGGAGCCAGAGGCGCTCGTGGGTCAGGCAGCCAGTATGAGATCATACAGCAAATTAACCAGAAGGCCACAACTTTGCTCCTATACCTAGCAACTCCCAATCCATCCATGCAGAGGAGGACATCCCCAGACGGACAACAGTAAGACACACGGGAAAAAGGTAAAGCGAATTCTAGGGGATGAAGAAATAGCTCTGTATAGGGCACAGTGAGGAAGGAAATAAGAACCGTCTGCCCACTGTTACTTATCCCCACACATTCTAAAGCACTGAACTGCATTTGATATTTTAGAGGGAATTTTATCCTAGCATGAGTAACACTAACAGCAGAACTTACCGATTTCAATCAATCTTTGGACACATACAAAAAAAATACTAACCCAAATAAAGAGTTTTTTAAAATAATAATTCTAAGTGAAAAGAAGCATCCTACACATACAAAAAAGAAAGACATACACTTTGGGGCAATTAAAATGAGGGTTATGGTCATGTAAGAGATCAAAGAGAAGTATTTGGGTGAAAGTGCTTTGATGTTTGTTCTTTAATGTCTGAGTAAATGTATTCCAAATGAGTTCCTGCTCATTGTCTTTTGAATGTTCAGAAGCACTCAACTTGTTATTAATGAAGACACTCTTCAAATTCAAGTGGTTGTTTATTACTTCACTTAGAGTATATTAATTGTTTACTTGCAGGTTCATTCAACAAATGTTTATTACACTTTTACCACATATCAGGCTCTGCAGTGACTGCGGAGCAGGGGAACATGGACAAAACTACAGGCTCACACAGAGACCTGCACAGGAAGAAAGCAGGAAGGATCTGGCACTGTAGGAACAGAAAACAGAAGCCCTGGTCCCACATCTGCAGTGTAGGGCTTGGGTAAGTCATTTCACCCTTCCCAACCTCAAGGTCCTAGCTGTGGAACTTGGATGGTAATAATTATCCGGGCCTCACAGGGACAAGTTGACTATAATTTGTACGGAAATACCTGGTGAACTGTAAAGCCCAATAAATATTGTACTCTATGGAAAGTGCCACATTTCATTGGCAGATTCCACTTTCACCAGGATCTGGTGGTCAGGGCCACAAAGAGTTCCCTGAAGACCCTGCCGGGCGTGGTGGCGCACGCCTGTAATCCCAGCACTCGGGAGGCTGAGGCAGGAGGATCGGTGTGAGTTCGAGACCAGCCTGGGCTACAAAAGTGAGCTCAAGGCCAACCTCAACTGCATAGCGAGACCCTGTCTCAAAAAGACAAAAAAAAAAAAAAAAAGAGTTCCCTGAAGAGTATGTGAGTGTTCTTCCTAGACAGTATGTGAGTGTTCACTGACTGACATCAAAATAGCTGTTCCATTGCAAAACTGTATGAACCACAGCCTACCCTTCTCGGGGACCAATCTTGAACGCTGAGCTTTCTCTCTCTGCTGTTCATCCAGTTCAGCTCAAATGATGCTAAGGAGGCAAATGAGCAGGGGTTCTCCAGGTAAGTCCGCTACAAGGAGCATTTTTGTCCAAGAACTAAAACAAAAGAAGAAGTAAGTTCTGACTGCTAGGCTTTCTTGATCAGCCTTCAAACCAAGCCTGAATTTTCACTGTAGCAGTTCCACTATCAACCACTGCCTGAAACTCTTCAATCACCGCAGAGTCAGTATCTCCAAAAAGAGTCACTGCAACAGAGAACCAAAAAGAGATCTCAAGCCAGGCATGGTAGCACACATCTGTAAGCACTCAGAAGGCTGAGGCAGGAAGAGTTCAGTTCTCCTTGGGGGTGCAGAGATGTCACCTTCTCACAGCCTGGGTGCCTTCTCATACAACACAAGGACAGTGCACAAATACTGTTTCCTGTGACCTGTCACTCAGGTCTGTTGCCTCGGCACCAATGCAGCTTTGCTTTGGGTTGGCCCGGCCTTTATGACCTCTTGCTATCCCCAGGGTTCTCCCATGCACCTAGCACCCTCACCCATCATTCCCACAGCCACAGATCCAAGCATCCCACTGTGCCACTCCCACTTTGTCCCACTGCTACGTGGTTCGAAGTGTGGTCCCAGCAGGCCATTCTCACTCTGCGATGCCCAACTCCCCTGGGCCAAGGTGCCCTGCTACTTTCCCACATGCAACCTTTCGGTGCCTGCCACCTCCTCCGTCTAATGATCCTCTCCTCTGTTAGCCTTCCACATTCCAGCTCATCATTCAGTACCCAATTGAATGACCACCTGTGAAGTTTCCCCACATCACTGTCCAGTTAGAGCCATCATACATACTTTTAACACACAATCCTGCTTACTAACACCATCTCCCACAGCCAGAAATCACAAAGGAAGCATTTGAGCTAGACCCCCAAAACCCAAGCTACGTTTCCCTCTACCACCACTGGTGTACCTGACACCAGCTATCAGATGAGTAATGACAAAGATGCCTACAGTGGTGCACAAGCATATCTTTAGGGTCCTGCCCAACTCTCATTACTCTCCAAGAGACACTGTTAGTCTATAGCTGAGAAGACTTCTAAGTAGCAATGACCAGCTACTACTGGAATGCTGACCTGCCTTTCACCTCAATCTAGAAAAAAAAAAAAAAGCTGCCACTTACCTGCTTGGCCACTGCAGAGTTTACCTTTCCCATGAGTCAGAGCACACCCCGCCGCCCCTTGGGTGGCAACTCCTTACTACATTTCCTGAAAATGATTCCTTGTCATCCAGGCCAGAGAGCAGTGCCAGGTGCCAACCAGATTGCTTTCTTCCCCGGGCACTCAGCAAGGCCCACCTTCCATGGGGATTCACCAGAATTAGTTTAGGTGACTCTGGCTGCCGCCTGGCACGGAATACAACACATCCTCATGCTTCCCTAGCTAGAAATCATTCTTAAGAGAGGCCGCTGCACGGAAATTAATAGATGCAAGAGCCCAGGAAAAGAACACATGCAGACAGAGAATCAATCTCATTTCTTAACTAGTGGAAGCCAGAGCAATTTTGCCTGCCAATCGCACACTGGCCTTCTCAGCCTTCTGTGTCTCAGCCAGGGCCCAGCACATCAGACAAGTGTCTGCCTGCGCTCCGGAGGACCTGCATTGTCCGCTGTGGCACCATCTGAAGCCCCTCGTGGCCCCTCTTATCTTCTCCTCATAGACCACACTATGTTCCTACTACACCTCAGGAACAGAGTGCCTCCATCCTGTGCATCACCTGGAAATGGCCTGAAGCTTTCTTTACTTGTATAAGCAGAGTTTATTAAACAGCAGAGGCTGGCACCCCCCCTTCTGGAGCACACCACCTGGAGTCATAGCACCTTCATCAACAGGAGGCCTAACAGGAGAATACCGGGAGGCAAAATAGGGCTGGTGCTGTGGTTTGTGTCAAGCTGTCCCCCCATAGCCTCATGCTGCACAGTGGCCCTGGGGTAGGTGATCTGTATTACACTCTAAGGAGGAGAAGGAAACCAGCTAGCTCAGGCAGCTGCTGCCCCTCCTTTTTCTCTTTTGTGCTTTGACACCCCAACACAAACAGCGGCCCTCTGCCCTGTGCCCCTCTTCCTTGGAGCCAGCTGAGTATGGACTGAAACCTCCACAAACTGTGAGCTAAATGAACCTCTCCTTCCTTAATTTTGGGTGTTGGGTGTTTGTTCTAGCAATGAGAGAAGAGTCACCGAGACAGGTGGTGGCCACCTCCCGTAAAGTGCATGGCTAGGATGTGAACTCAGAGCTGTCCAGACCTCAGTTGCATGACCCCAGCAGCAGGGAAGGGAATCGTCAACTGTATGAAGGATGCCACACTAGGTGTCCCACACCAGCCACCTGTGCATACTAGCTGGTCACATGAGCACCCTGCATGGTGTCTGTCTGTAAGACACTAGTGCGGGAGTTTATCTGGATTTCAGAATGCACCATGGTATCTGTTTAAAGGTAACTAAGGCTTTGGGCATTTTCCAGAATGTATATAAGATACCAGGGCTCACACATGGCTCAGCGAGGAGTCTTCATTCTCCCTACATCTATAATCACTGGTGAAGCCACTGCCCAAGTAATGCCCTGGTGAAGCCTAACCTTCCAGGTCTGCCGTTGCACACCCGCGGCTGTCTTTCCTTCCAGATTCTCACACACAGGAGGAGGCCAAGGGGATGACATCAGCACCCATGAAGCAGGAAGTTTCTTGCCTGAGAATGGGCCAGCTGCAGGCGTTCACACCGGTTTGCAGTCTCACCCACAGAAGCACAGGAGCAGAACAAGAAGCTGTGACAACAGGGTCCCATGATCTCTTCACCACTTCCAGCCCTGCACCTGGGAGGGAGGTTTCCCCACCCCGAACTTCGGTCCTTGCCCCTCTGAGACAAGACTGCTTTTGCCTCTTGCCCCTTACATGCAACTGATAATTTAGTGATAAAAATGACCGTAACATACATCTGCCATATCAAAAGTGCTGTAGGGTAACAAAATCCTAACAGGTCCTACAAGGAAAGTTCTCAGAGGTGGGCTGTGGGGAGCAGGAAGAAAACAGGGCCCTGCCTTGTAATGCAGCTGAGACCGGTGATGCAGGTGAGCAAACGTAAGTCAACGTAAAGAGAACAGAACTGCAGGAATGGGACAGGGAGCCGTTTCAAATAAGAAACCTCACCCCTAACACAGATCCAAGGCCTGGGTTCTCCCAAACCAGTGGTAGGTCTTGATGGCAGTAACACGGATGCTAAGTCCCCAAACCACACACACACACAAACACACACATATATGATGTGCAAATAGGCCATTTTATTTATTTTTATTTAAAAATAATAAAAGGACATTAAAAATGATCCAGAATTTCAAAGAACAAGGTCCTTCTTGGAGAACTCTGTCTATAATTTGTGTTGTGAAGTATATTTTTGTCATTCTTATATTATGATACAGACCATAACTTTTGCTTTTGTCTAAAGGTGTGTTAGGGCCGGGCAGGTTGGCTTAGTGGTCTAAAGTACCTGCAGTAGGCTACAGGGACCGCGGTTCGATCCCCGGCACCACGTGCTGAGCCAGCCCTGCCCTCAGGGCAGGCTGAGCCGGCCATAAAAATAAATAAATAAAAGTTCTGAAACAAGAAAAAAAAATTTAAAAAAATAAATAAATAAAGGTGTTTTAAAAATAAAAATAAAAAATATTTGAACTGGCAAAAAAAAAAAAAAATCAAAGAACAAGGTGACCCAAATGCAACAACAGCTGCTGGATTGCATAGTCTTCCAGGGAATTGTAAACTGAACCATTTGAAAGGCTCAAGCCTGAGACGCAAGGCTCTCTGAGTTCGAGGAAGCCTCCACACTGTCCAAAGCTAAGTCCCCCTGAGGCTGGGTGAAGGAAATGTGTCTGGAATAGCAGAAGCTGGGAAGTGGAAAAAAAAAAAAAAAACAACTTGGAAAGATGCCTGGCTCGGTAATGGGGCCTGGTGAACTGAGCACATCTGTCCCTTCCTTGGGACCTTGACTCCCCTTTTGTACAACTAGGGATCCAATCACTGAGACTGATAAGCCGAGCCCGCCCCTACTGCCCCGTACTTGTAAGAAAGCATCTGGCCTCCAGCTTGCAACTTCTACGGACTGAATGCTTTGAAGTCCAAAAAACTATTTTTTCCAGGCCAACAAGCCAACCAATAATTAGAAGGACAAGTCCAGGAATTAAGCTACTCCATAGGGTTCCAACAGCAAAGAGGAATCTGTTTCCTCATCCCTTGACCCTACTCCTGTGATGTCACTGGTCTCCCCTGTCCTAAAAATTCCCAGAGCCTTGTCAGCAGGGTGCCCTCCTCTGATGGGGACCTGCTAGCACCGTGCCACCACAGCTCTCTGAAGCAGGAACTGCAAGGCCCTCCTTTGCTGTATAGGTAGGTACTGGGGGAGCCCCTCCCCCCACACCCTCAGCAGTCTTTCCCTCAACCCACCAGCCTCTCTCACAGCCATCTCCAAATACACTGCTACACCTGGAACATTCCTAGACCTCTGCCCTTCGCACATGCCTCGCGGTGTGTCCGCCTGAGAAGCTCCGCCCACGGCGACCATAAGCACGCCTACTCACTCCTCAAAACCCATCCCCCGAAGTTCTTTTCCCTAAGCTCTCTCCAGTTCTTCCAGGTTCTTAGCCCTCTGCTCATCACTCTTTTATAACAGGCAGCAACAGAGCGGCTAGGAACACCAAACAGGGGAGATAGCCAACGTCAAGTCACGGATTAAGACAGGAGAGTCTGTTCAAGGTCACCCCAACAACCTGGTGACAGGAGAAAAACAGAAGAACACAGCTGCACCTGCAGCTACTCCAGCAAGCTAGTCCCACCGCGCTCTACGCGGCGCCCCAGGCCTCCCTCCCCCTTCATCCTGCTCACGGCTGTGTCCAGTATCACCTGGCAGCTGCAGCTTCAGTGACTCTCCCCCGAGCCCTGGGACTCCACACGGCCCAAGGTTCTGGGAAGCAAGAACAGCCTCCTGCCCCTCACGTTGCCATTCTGCAGAGGTTGTGAACTCTATCACACCCCAGATGCCCACAGCAAATATTTCCAGAGTGCCAACCATGTGCCAGCACTCTTCTAAGCAGTGCGAATAGGACCATGAAGGGAGAAAGGGAATCTGTAAGCAGTTTATTGTAAAGGAGCAGGGAGCCTAGACCCCACCCTGGAAAGGCATGCCTCGGGTGAGAAGGCTAAAGCTCGAAGATAGCAAGCTGGAGGCCAGCCTGAGCAAAGACACCATCTCCCAGAGAAATAAACAAATACGGAAATAAGCATATAAATATTTGAAGAGAGAGTGCATGGGAAATAGAAAGGCGAATATGTAAGGTGGAGTACTAACTCGGGCTGTCAATAAGCACTGATCGTCCACTTAACAAACAGCTAAAGAACATCACCAGGGCACCAAAGGTGAAAAGATTCAGAGAAAATCCAGGTTTCACTCATCTTTCCAAGTCCGACTGCTGGGGGCTCACCCCTCCATTCATGCCATTATCTGCAAGTCATCATAATGTAAATGACCCTTGTCTTATTAGTTACTCTGCTCTCATTGCTGGGACAAATACCCGACACTCAAAGTGAGGGAAGGAAAGGTTTATTTAGCTCACAGTTACTGGAGGTTTCAGTCCATATTCAGCTGGCTCCAAGGCAGAGTGGCACATGGCAGAGGGCAGCCTTCCATGGTGGCTGGTAAGAACAAGAGCAGGAGAGGTAGCCGCAGCTCAAGCAGCTAACTACTCTTCCTCCCTTACATTGAAATGCAAATCACCTGTCCCAGGGGAGGTGCAACACCCATTTCCACAATAATGAATTACAAATTCCAGAAGGCACCCCACCCCAGGACTGCAAGAAGCTTTGGGGGGGGACACCTATACACAAATCATAACAACCCTCCTGACCCAGGTGGATGACTGGAAGGATAGCAGCTGATCCCTGGGTCCACAGTCAGAAAGCTTTCTTGGAAAAAGGTGCAGAGAAATCTGCACTACACAACTGAGATAGTATCCAATGTTTGGGGCTTGGTACTTGAGCTCAGAGGTGTAGTCTTTCAAGCTTCAGGAAGTCATAGCCTCTATCTCAAGGCTTGAGGTTCAATCCTAACCTACAATGTGGGGCACTGGCTCTTCATCTGGTCTCAACTGGCTCACACCGGGGAGCAGTGAGTGGGGGTTCCAGGGAAACATGCCTGCCTGCCTGCCTGCCTGCCTGCTGTCTCTAAAGGTGACCACCAGCTCCTCAGCTGGACCAAAACTCACTTCTTAAAGCCAGTTAAAGAGGTAGGGAAAAGTCCTAGCCAGCTCTGTACATACCAGTACATGGAAACAGGGCCAGGTTCAACCAAAATGGAAACAGTTGCCCCTCTTTCGAGGAGGGTCAACCAGTTAGTCCTCCACAGGAAGGGATCGATATAACCCAGAGAAAGGCAGCATCCAACAGGAGGGATCTGAGTCAACTCCAGAACACACCGACTGCTGCTGCAGGAGCGGTAAAGATGGGGATTTGCAGCCCCTGACTGTACTGCCCCAACAGAGGACTGTGGAAGGAGTACTGCAAAGAGGGAAAGGTGACCTGCAGAGAGCTGAGGTCCTCTCCAAGTTGGTTTAGGGAAGACACCCAAAGCTGATCCGGAATTGGGTGGAGTAACAACCAAAAACAAGAGCTGGGACAACCCGTGTGGTGAGCTGAGAAGCCAGCATGCCAGCCAAATCACCAGCTGTGGTCCCAGCAGGTCCCGATGGGTAGGAGCTGAATTAAATCCAGAGGCCAATATTGAAGACAATGCTGCCTTAGAGTCTTTCCTGCTCATGCACTGAAAATAGTAAAGAAGCTGTAGAATCAGAGAGAGCTCAAATTCAGCCGTGTCACTGTTCACGACTTTATTTCACCAAGCTCACTTTCCACCCACACAATGAGATTAACAGCCGCCAGGTTAGTCTATATTCTTTTTTTTTTTTTTTGTCTTTTTGAGACCAGGTCTCACTATGCAGTTCAGGCTGGCCTTGAGCTCACTTTTGTAGCCCAGGCTGGTCTCAAACTCGCACTGATCCTCCTGCCTCAGCCTCCTACGTGCTGGGATTACAGACGTGCTAGGCTATATTCTATTACCATAACTCAACAACTAAAGCTAGGGGAACCCACAAAAAGAAGAATTTTCTTAGCTCACAGTTCTGTTGGTTCAAGAGCTTGGTGTGGCTCTGGTGAAGGTCCCCCAACGGCGGGGACATACATGAGAAAGAGAGCGATCCCACAGCCCGACCGGAAGTCACAGCATGACTCAGGTCAGGCTTCCGGAACAACCCGCTCTCAGAAATAACTCAGAATTCCTAGGAGTGGGCCCGGCGGGATGGCTCAGTGGTCTAAAGCGCCTGCTTGGGAAATCATGGGCGGCTTCAGGAACCACGGTTCCCGGGCACCACATGCTGCGCCAGCCCCACCCTCAGGGTGGGCTGAGCCGGCCATAAAAATGAGTGAATAAACAAAGGTTCTGAAACAAGAAAAAAATAAATAAAATTAAAAAGTATTAAAAAAAAAAGAATTCCTAGCAGTTACCTCAACTCCTGCCAGGGTGTCAGGCCTTGAAGACCCAGTGGCCGCTTGCTGGGACGCCCTTCCCACCTCACATCCCATGGGGACACGTGAGCCTCTGGTCCTCAACACAGGTACTTTGTTAGCCAAGTCGCACACAGGCGGCCACAGCAGTCAGGAAGCCTACTTTCACGAGTGAATACAGCACTTATATAAGCATATGGGAACCACTCAAAGATGTTTAAAATTCTATTAGCAAGAAAAAATGAGAGGAAAAATAAACATTTTCCCGCCTCCACTTTATGACTTTCTGGCTTCTTAGCCTTAACGCCATCAGCCCTCAGCCAACCACCTACCATCTTGTCTCTGTGGCCCTAATCAGAAATGCACCAGTAGCTTCCTCCGTGCCTGGGGCTGCTCCAGAGGCTCTCCACTCCCCACCTCCCGGCACCTGTGGACTCTCCTCGGCATCCTCAAGCCCCCAGACTGCCATCCAGATCCTTGTTTCTTGCACACTGTAAGTAGCAGCACGTCAGGCTCTGCTTCCTCGCCGTCAGCAAGTTTCTTCTAGCAGTTTCTCGTTAGCCAAGCATGCCATTCCAAAGCCATATCCCAGGAAAATTCTCCACCCAGCAACACATGCACTCAGCTCTGCGGGCCCAACGACTGCCCAGGGTCAAAGTCTCAGGTTCACTCCTCTGGTTACTAAGTGTTACTGGGACACCTACATCATCACCTAATACTTAATCCCGCAGCCATGGTTCCAGAGCCTCTGCCCAGCCTGGCTCTCTTGTGAACCTCGCATCTCTAAGGAACCGGTCAGAAGTCCCTATACAGTCCATGAGGAAAATGTAAACCTTACTTAACCCGCGGGAAAAAAAAAGGGGAAATGATGCTCTCCGTTTGCTCCACTTACCCCAGCACACTCACTCACTCTGCCCCCCACTTGTATTTTAGGGAAGGGTCTACAGGGTATTCACAGTCTCACTACTAGACTGGACTCCTAGTGATCCACCTGCTTACAGCCTCCCAAGAGCTGGGATTACCAGTGACTGCCGCCGTGCCCAGTCTCAACTGACGTTGCACGGCAGAGCCAGAGATGGCAGGCCCAAGGATAGCAGGCCTGGGGATCGAACCCCCAGCCCCTGTGCCTGCTTGCTGGTGCTTTAATCCTCGGAGCTATTTGGCCCGCCCTTCCACTAGTTCTCTTCATGCTGCCAGCCTAGAAAATACTGCTTTCTTCCCAGTAAGTGCTCATGCTACCCGTCTGCCTAGCAGGTCTCTCGCTCACCTCTTCTTTCACTTGGCCCACCCCTGCCCAGTCCTAGAGTTTCAGTGCATACAGCACAGGGTCTTCACGGGCATCCCTGAGGCTGGCCACCCTCAGTGCAGAGGCCGACACGTGCTCTGCACCTGCGCTGCATGCACTGAGCCTTCCACATGCATGCACCAGGGACCACTGCCCTCTGCATCCCTGTACTCCCAGGCCCACCCGCCAGCTCAAGAACATGCATGCTTCCTGCACTGCTGCTGTATGAAAATCAGTGGCCTCTCCAACCTCTGGCTTCACCAGCCACTTTTTATCCATTCAATGCAGCATACTCCTGGCATAAGAGAACTTTCCAGTGCTCATAATCCTGCACTGTGCTCGACCAAAACGCTCAGGATTCCCACGCTGTCAGCCATCAGCTGGAAAGCAAAGCCCATCTGAATCCTCCCCTTTCCCAACTCACTCTCTTCCAGTGACACGGCAGGTAAAGCCATGCACTACCTTGAAGAGGCAGACTTGGGTTTGGAATTGTGAGTACACCCTTGGTGAGCCTCAGAACCCCACGCAAGAGACGGCAGCACCACCAGGTTTGGGTCTCAAAGAATATCTGAGATTCAGATGGCCTAGCTGATGGAAAAGTGGTTTATAAAGTACTATAGTGCATCCATAAAGGGCGTGATTAACAAATTTTATCAAATTGAAACCACCGACTGTAAGATGTGTCATTACCCATTTAGAATGAAAAATAACTGTTCAGGGATGACACATCTGTTATTATAAGACAGCCAGATTTCAATGGTATTAAAACATGAAAAAAAGTGTTTCGAAGCAGATTTAATGCAATCAGTTCCTCTCAACACAAACAGGAACCCGCCATAAAATCTCCCTATTTGCCAGTGATGCCTAACACTGAGTGGCATGCATCACATAAATGAAAACCACCCAGGGATAACATTCGTAGGCCAAACCATCACCTCTCGCTGGAACTGGGCAGAACCGGGCAACAGGAAGCTTCCCAGCACCAAACCTCCTCTCCACAGCAGGTCCCGGCCTGCTCCAAGCCTCAGGTGAGCATTTTAAATTATAACCAAACTTCACAGCCTGGCATTTTGAAAGACCCTTGTAATCAAGGCTCGTCTCCCACCTTTATCACCTAGGAATGCTTACTTGCCTCTGAGTGGTCGCATCAGAGAACGTGTGCCAGCCAGTAAGATGCTTACAGGAAAGCAAGGGGGAGGGGCCTCGGCTGCTCTGACCTGTAAAGGTTTTAGGGTTAAGAGTCAGGGCTCCCTTGCAAAGGCCAAGTACAGGAGACGCCATCTCTTTACCCTTGATACTGGCAAAAAGAGAGAATTCTCATCACTGGGAGTTCTGCACCCCCCAAGTCAGCCCCCTATGATGGTCTGTAGGCTTTGGGGCTGGCACTAGCTTCCGGGGACCTCTTTGGTTCCATGGTTGGTAAGCGTGAGGGGAGCACCTTCCCTCTCTTCCCCTAGAGGCTTTCTTAAAATGTACACAGGCAGGGAAAGGTAAACCTTTAAGTCACTAACACCTTTATGAGAAGATTTATTGGAGAGGAAAGAATTTTGGCAAAACAAGAGGAGGCCCAAAGAGAAAGAAAGAAAAATGAAAAATGAGGTTAGTCTTCTGTAAGAAAAGCCACTACGGAGAGGACCCTGAGACTTTACTACTGTTAAGAAAAGGGAGCTGGAGAGATTTTTCAGTTCCCTTAGGACTCTGAGGTCCCATAGACATGCCCTGTCCAAGTACCTAGGCACAAATCCATTAAGTAGCTCACCCCATGTTATAGTCCTGACCCCAATCCCCAGGCCCCCACACAGCAACATGGAGGGCTTCATCTTCACTCCGCACCCATCTTTTAGCTGGGTCTGCAGTGGAGGTGACCCTCTGCACCACTGACAGGCTTCAGGAAACGCCCATCCTTCCAAAGTCCTGACCAAGCACAGCCCTGTGCAAGAGTCATTTCTGGTCCCTCTCCAGGGACCAAAATTTCAAATTCTTTCCCCGGAAACGCCTGTTTAAAACTTTATTGGTGCATTCCTCCCCGACCCCTGCACTCGTACTACCTCCTTGGCTCCTCTGAGCGCTCTCTCATGGAAGGGTCTGGGCCCCATAATATGGATCACAGCGCCTGTCAGACGAAGGGGACCAGAGAAACGCTCGGTCAGGGAACTAGGAGTCCGGGCCCAACGGGTGTCCTTGAGGCCGGGCTGCCCTTGAATGATCTCGGAAAGACCTTCCTTCTCTCTGGGCCTCAGTTGCTCTCCCCGAAGAATGGGAGGACTCGAATGACTGTGTCTCTAGGCCCTTGCCACCGGGTGACAACTGCGATTCCGCGAAAGCTCCCAGCGGCTAGGCGTGGCCCCGCCCCCTGGGCGCCCAGAAAAACCCGGGTCGGGGGCGCAGAGAAACTCTCCAACCCAACCGGGCCCCCGCGGTGGCTGCTTCCCCCGGGAACCCCGGCCCCTCCCCCACGGCGTGCACCCCGTGATTGGGCTGCGGCCGGCACTTCCGCCCGGCGGGCCCCGCGCCCAGACAGGGCGCTCAGCACCCCGCGCTCCTGCCGCCCCAGAGGCGCTCGCGCCCGCCCTGGGAGGACCCGGGTTCCCGAGGCGCCCGCGGGCGGAGGTGCGGGGAGGAAAGAGGATTTGCAACAATACCTCGGTGTGGAGGCGGACGGACGGGGCAGCGGCGGCGGCGGCGGCGGCGGCGGCGGCGGCGGCGGGAGGCGGAGGCAGCGCGGAGGAGGTGCCCGGGCACTCCCCCTCGCATTGTCCCCGGCCCGACAGGCCCGGCCCGCGGAGCACCCCGCCCGCGCCCTGCGCCCCGGGCCCGCGCCCCGGCCCCGGCCCCGCGGAGCAGACAGCCCTTACCTTGCAGCGCCTGGGTCTGCCCGCTCGCTAAAGCTACTTATCCCGGGAAAGCTCTCGTGGGGCCCGGGAGCGAACCCACAGACAAAAAGTGAAACTTCGGCAGGGCTGGAGCGGCCGCTGGTTGGTGCCTTCCCCTCCTTCCTCCCCACCCCCTCCCCGGTCTCCCGTGCGGTGCCCTGAGCGCTGGAGGCTGACGTCAGGGGCCTGAATTCCTGACTTTGCTCGCACGCATTTGTCCATGTAAGGTATGGGAAGGCGTGTGCCCGCGGGGCGCCGCGGCTCCGGGGCGGGGGCGGGGAGGGGGCGCCGGGGGCAGCTGCTGGGCCGCGGCGGGCGCCCGACGTGGGCTGTGGGAACGGAGACGCTGGGCCGGGCCGCGAGCCGGGGCGGGAGGGAAGGGGGAGGCGTGGGGCTCTGCCTTCCCTGGAGGACGAGGAAGGGGACTGGGAGGAAGCGGCCCCTGGGGGCGGGGGGGTCTCCCGGAAAACCGAGGAAGGCGCCAAATTGGGAGGCCGGGCGGGGCGGAAGCGGGCCGGCACCAGAACCCGCTCCGCGCCGGCTTCTTGAGAGCCCCGCCCTGGGTCTCCTGCGCTGCTCCGAACTTGCAGGACGTTAGAACTGGCGCACGCCGCCGAGTTCCTGCCGGTCCACTCCTCACACGTGGGTACGCCGAGGTGCAGGGAGAAGAAACTGGGACCAAGGCACATGCTCCAGAGGGCCTGAGAAGGACTGGGTTCTGCCTCCGTGCCCGCGCCAGAAGCTAGGTCGTGGGAGTCAGTTGACCACGCAGACCACCCTGATTTCATCCCTCCCTGTGCCCCACTGCCAGCTCTTGGAAGGCTCTGGGTGACGGTGTCTCCTGAGTAGCCCTGACCCTTAGCTGCTGAGGGTCACTTTGTGTATCAGTGAACCCCTGAAGTGACACGTTCACTCCCCAGCCTTGCCCAGGCTCCCAGAAAGCTTGCTCGGAGAAGTCTGCGAACTGGGTGAACTGGTTTGAATAAAGACAAGCCCGTTCTTGGAAAGTTTGAGTCTCTGTTTTTCTTCTGACATTCATGAACGTAAGCAAGAGTGAGAAGCACCACGCTTGCTCCGTTTCCTGTGCTTCTATCCAGCTGAATAAGCTTCCCCTCAGCACATAAAAGCACCTTTTCACCCTTATATTCAGTCTTCCAGGAAATTGGATTGGAATCATTGTCCAACTCCTTTTTACATTCAAAGCAAAAACTTCAGCGTAACATAAAGTAAGAGTGCTTCAGATACTTTTCTCTGGTTGCTGAAACAAAATAACTGATGCCCAAAATTAAGGAAGGAAAGGTTTATTTACAGTTTGTAGAGATTTCAGTCATAATCAGCTGGCTCCAAGGCCCGGGAGCCTGGCACAGGGGCCACAGCCCGTAGTAGTGGAAAACAGCAAAAGCAACCAGAACTAAAAGAAGGGCAGAGAGGACTCGACTTTCGCTATATTGATTTCAGTCTGTCCGTCCTAGTGTGTGTGTAGCACTCACACACAAAACCAGCCTTGGTCCAGGAATCAATGATAAACTCTAGGCTTGCGGGTGAGGTACATCCAAACAAGCCCACATTCTTCCCTGACCACCAGTTGGACTCGCCCCAGTCATGTCTGTTGAGGGTAGATTTGGGTTACATTCTTTGGGTCAAGAATTAAGAAAATTAATGTAAAAACCCAAGGCATCTGTAGGGCACAAACACAATAGTGTAACTATCTGAAACTGTCTAGTAGAAAAAAAAAAAAAAATAACACAATTATAACTTAACACTAGATTTGGTTTAAAAAAATAGATTGTAAGACTTTTCTTAACTGATTCTAATAGTTTTATATAAAGAAAAAATAAAATGAATTTCTCTACTGGGGAAAAAATAAACACACCTATTTTACATAGTTTTTGAACCCAGATGTTTCTGGGTTCCAGTTCTTTGTCCTCCACTTTCTCATCGACGTACAAAAATAAGCATATAGCAAGAGAGATAAGAGCAGAGTACCCACCTACGCCACTTAATATTGAAATGTATTTACCTATCTTGACACGTAACATGCTTTAAGATGAGAAATACGCACTCCAAAAGGGATTTTGCCCTGAGATTTTGGAAAGGTCCCATCTGATCATGACTGAGTTTATCCGCTGTTAAACATTTCAGCAAACCCACATCCTGAGCACTATTATTTAGCATGAAAGTATCCCAGCAGCGTTCATACTGAGAGCAGAATCATGAGATGCCTGTCAAACATAGCAGGGACTTGACCACATTTCTTTTTCCTTCTTTTTCAGTAACCCACTTGTAAACAATCATAGGGTTCTAATGAGGATTCATAAAATTTAATAAGATATAATTAGAATCATTCATTTCCTCCTTCACACACAGCGTAAAGGAGGAGCTGTCCTGGGCCCAGAAATGCCGCTAATTGTGTTGTAATTGTTGTTGGGGTATGCTGGAGATCCTCACCGGGATTCTCCCCAGAGCTTTATCAATTGCTCAGATAGGTGTGGTGCTAGCGTGAGCCTTGCAGAAGGTAAATTTCAACTGGGAATACACTCCCCGAAAGCGGAAGTGGGTGCAGTTGGCAATGGTAACCCAAACCAAGTGCTTCGTCCTCTTGGGCTCTCCTGGTTTCTTCTGCACTCTGGCTGTCTTCAACGTACGGCTAAGGCTGGCCATGCGCAAGAGTATTGAATCTGAACAGAAAGTCTGAATTCCCAGGCACAGCACTAGAAGAGACACAGGTTTACTCGTTGAAAGAACAAAAGAGCTCTAAGTGGGGTGGGTTTGTGAATACTGGTTGACTGAAAGCCAGCAGCAGCAATGTCCTCATTCCAGTGACATCAGGAAGATTTGTAGGCCAGGCTACGAACTCTCCTTCACTCAACCCTCAGGCACCTTTGGAGGTTGGCGTCATCAGTCTACAATAGGTCCTGAGTCAGGCAACGAACGCCAGAAGAAAATTAAGCAGCTTGCTCATAAGTTAGGACTTGGGTAGCCCCAGATTGCACCCTGAGCCCAGGCAGCCTCATTCCTGGATTTTCCTTGGTGCAAGTGACCATCAGATCTTAGTTTCAACACTTTGTTATAGTCAATTCATGATCTCTGTAACTGGGCCAGAGCAAACGTGTGCAGAGGCTCCTGACACAACAGTAAAGCCAATAGTCTTGGAGATGGGAAGGAGAGAGAGACTATTCTAACGTTGCCGCTCCCCATTGCCAGAATCTGCATTGCCTGAAGGGCCCCTCACGACCTGGCAGCGACTGGACCCTTCAGATTCACTTTTTTTTTTTTTTTTTTTTTTTTTTGAGTGTATTTAATGCAGAGTCTACAGGGTCTCACTACATAGATTGAACTCATAGTGATTTCATGTTTTCAGCTTCCCAAGTGCTGGGATTACAGGCCCACCACCATGCCCAGTCTCTTTGCAGATTCACTTCTGTCAGGCTATCGAAGGTTCCCACCCTCCAGCCAGCTGCAATTGCAGTCACCCTCCAACTACAGCTGATTTACTTACTATATTCAGGAATGGGTATGTCAATTGCAACCCCATCTTCTTTTTTAAGATTTTGAAACAGCGTCTCATGAAGTTGCTAATTGTCCAATGTGAATCGAACTTTCTATCCCTCTGCCGTAGCCTCCCAGGGTGCTGGGATTCCTGGAATGTTGCCATCAGGCCTGACTTCCAAAAACTTACCGTCTCTAGAGCTCTAGGCTTATTTGCCTTTGCCTGGGTTTCTCTCTTTCAGGAGCCCCCTCTTCTTTTTCTATTCAGCTGGCACTCCTGTTGGACCTCTGCAGACGCCTCTTAGCTCTCGTCCCACAGCTCCTCCAAGAGCTCTTCCCGTGTCACCTCCAGCGGACTGCTTGTTCTTACACAGTGGTCTTACCGCTCTGTGCTTCAGGCCTTCGTATAGAGGACCTTGCCGTTGAGTCACTCGTCTAACTTCACTGAAAATCTGTCCTTGGCATACTGCTTTAACCTTCATAGGCATCCCAATATTGGTGTGGGGGGTTCTTATTGTTAATCCTTTGCAGAAGCAAAAGAAGATGGGAGGCGTGAGTATTTATACACAACCCCATAACTTCATCGATGAGATCTGGTGACAAGCGGGCCAAAGGGCAGGGAAAAGGATCAAAGGAACCCACCCCCTGGAAGCAGCACAAGGCCTCTCCTGGGGAGGGGCATGGGACAGAAGGTTATAGTCCCCACTTTGCTCTGAAATTGCTGTGCAGCTTCCCTGCAAGTCGCAATTTCTTTATGGGTAGAATTAGGTCACAGTGCTTAACCTTCTCCAACCGTTCAGTTTGACACTACACTCTAGCCAGTGGCAAAATTTATCTCCCTAAAGCCCTGCATGCTACAGTACCCTCCACAGTTTGTAAAGGCTTCATGCTATCCACCACATGAAACACCAACTTTAGCTACCTTTTCCATATTCCATGAGCAGTTGCTAGTGGGCCTATCCAACTGTAGACTAGAACTTCACATACTTACTTCACACACACACACACACACACACACACACACACACACTCCTTCATGTCCTGCCCTCTGCCTTTTTCTTAGTTTCCTCCTCATACTGAACCTAAAGGACTCCCAGCTCCACATCCACAAAAGCAGACTCTACCAGTCCTGCAAGCTCCTCCCAAAGAATGTGCCTCCGGGTAGTCCCTTCCTTCCATTTTCCTCCATCCCAGTGAGCTGGAAATAATTTCTCTGTCTTCTAAGGTAAGTGCCTGTTGATGACCGGTGGCAATATTCTTTCATATGTATTGCCCATTCTTTTTTTAAAAAAAATCTTCATTTAATTTTATTTTATTTTTTGAGTCAGGGTCTCATTACGCAGTCCAGGCTGGCCTTGAGCTCACCGTTTTGTAGCCCAGGCTGGTCTCGAACTCAAATCGATCCTCCTGTCTCAGCCTCCCAAGTGCTGGGATTACAGGCATGCGCCACCATGCCTGGTTCCATCTTTCTCTTTCATGTAGATCTTTCACAGTTAAGCAACACGGTTTGCACCTTCTTCATTCTTAGCCACCAAGGTAGTATGTGGGTTGGAAAACCACCTTATCCAGGGAAATCCTGGGCAGATGAGTCTTCCATCCTAGCTACACAAGTGGCTCAATGGATGTGACTGCTCTGTAGCACTGGGCATGTCACATCAAACCATGATACTGGGCAGCCCCAGCAGGGACAAATGGAAAGGGAGGCCTAATATTTGTCACTTGCTGCCACTTGCTCTTTAAGCAGTGTTCTAGGCCAGCTAACAATTACATACATACATTTTTCAAACTATCTCGATATGCAAATTATCTGGGTATGTAAGTGCTTCTGTAAGAGTAGGCAGAATTAAAGGAATGACCTAACTTGCCACTTAATATAGAACAAATTCTTTTTAAAAGACCCAAGCTCATGGTTATGGTTTGGATGTGATTCATTTCCCAACGGTCCCCGTGTTGGAGGTTTGGTCTTTGGGGTGGCTGTGTTGAGTGGAAGATCCTTGGACCCAGGGGGACCCTGCCCTCAGAGGGGTTTAGGGCAGCCATCCAGATGAGGTAGGCAAGTAGAGACTGGGCAAGCTGGCTGCAGGAGTATGCTTGGCCCATTAATTACAGAATCCCAGGGTCCATGCACAGAGCAGTTCCCAAGGCCTTGCATGTGGATAGGGTCGCTTATGCCTGGCATCAGCCTGAAGAGCAAGAGATATAAAAAAGCACAGTCTACCCCAAGCACCGAGCACAATGTCACTGTGTTTTCTCCAGCAGTCCACTCACCCTGCAGAGCCTGTTCTTTTTTCTACCCTTAATAAATTAATTGCTACCATTTCTCACCCACCCTGACCAATTCTTGCATAGGAAAGAAAGAATCTAGAAGTGGACTCCAATACCCAGAAGGGGATTCCAGCACCCCCAAACCAATCCAGTAACACAGGAAACCTTGGTAGTTCTTGCAAAGCAATCTTTATAAAAGGAACAAGCCCAGTCTGTTCTCTCTTGCTATGTCCCTCTCCCTCTGCTTCCTGGCTCCCACCATATTTGTGGTCCTCACCAGAAGCCAAACCAATGTGGTTGCCTGCGCTATCTTAAGCTGTGAACCATCAAAACTATGAACTAAAGAAGCCTCTTTACATCACAAGTGTCTCTGTTACTGTTGTTGCTGGGACAAACACCTGACACTCAAAATTAGGGAAAGATAGGATTGCTTAGCTCAGAGTTACTGGACGTTTCAGCCCATACTTGACTGGCTACAAGGCGGAGTGTCACAGGGCAAAGAGCATCCATTCATGGTGGCAGCAAAGAGCAGAGAGCAAAGGGAGGAGCAGCAGCAACAATGGTTACAGAGAACTAGTCTCCTTTAAGTTGCATTCAGGCTATCTGCCCCAGGCTGGGTGTAGTAATCACTCCTATAATTCCAGCAGCACTCACACCCATAATCCCAGTGGATTATGAGTTAATCACCAAGTCTAAGAGTCTGCTCCATTACTGCATGAGGCTATTTGTGTGTCGGGGTGGGGACACCTAGACACAAACCATAACAACAAGTAACTTGCCTGAGGTATTTATTACGGTACTGGAAAACTAACTAATAGACTCCATCACTCTTTAGCAACAAGAACTAAGACATAGGCCGGTACTAATCTCCCATCTGTCCTCTTCTATAGCTGTGCATTGGTCTCTATGCAAGACCACAGTACCAGTGTGTGAGGTAAACCAGCCTCTGAAGGGCATGGACTCAGGCCCAGCCAGGTGGCATCCGGTTTTGAACAGAGGTGAGCCTTCAGTGGAGGGCTTTTCATTAGACAATGAAAAACTTTACTAAAAAGTATTTGCACCCTGATCTTCTTACCTCATCGTGCAGTGTGTGGAAGGAGGGTATCCAAATATTTTTTTTTTTTAAAAAAAAGGCTACATCCTTAGACTTTCTAAAGGTCATTCTTTTCTTTCTGTATTGGCACTAGATCTTTTCTTGAGGGATAAATTTATTATAATCTCTTTTCTTCTTTCTCTTACACCCTTCCTTTTTTTTTTTTTTTTTTTTTTTTTTCTTTCTTTTGACTCCTCCTGCTGCTCCTTCTTCTTAGACAGGACCTCACTAACTTGCCCAAAGCTGACCTTGAATTCATGATCCTTTTTTTCCCCAAGCCTGCAGAGTAGGTTAGATAATAGAAATGCACCCCTATTCTGGGCTGCAACCTACTTGCTTCACAGATTCAGAAGAATCAAATCAATGTGAATAAATGATGGCTTTTGTGTCACCTGTTGTTTCTTGTAGTTTTATCCAGTTTTTAGCAAATGGCTACAGAAATACTGGTCTGAATTTCTCCATTTAACCAGATCAAATTATCCAAATGTATTTTGCCTTATGCCAACTCAGCCCTATGCCCCTATGCACCAAACTGCTACAGGGATTGAACTCAGGACCTTGTGCTGCCAGGCAGGTGCTTATTCTACTGAGCTATTTCCCCAGCCTTCAAACTTCTAATTTCTGAGCCTAGGACCTAGGAGAACTATGCCTACCCCTGGAAGCTGACAAACCTTCAGAGATCCCATGCTGTGGTGTGACAGTAGGGTCCACCTGTGATCGCAAAGACGTTGATAGGCAGAGCTCTGTTTGTGACCACTGGACATTTTCAGAGGTTCAAAATCTAAGTACATTGGTTAGCTTTCCCATGGCTGGACAAAATGCTTGACACCCACAGTGGAAACAAAAAAGACGAAGCAGTCTGATGTAACTCATGGCTTTGAATGTTTTTATTCATAGGTGATTGACTCCAATGCACAAAGATGTGGCAGAGAAAGCTGCTTCCAGTGCAACAGCTGAGGAGCAGGGACCATGGAAGAGCACAGGGAAGAGGGGCACATCTAATTCCTAGAGTCCTCAAGGTCATACTTCTGTGACCCCCTCCCCAGACCCACAGGTGTGTCTTACTAATGCATTAGATGTCTCCAAGGCCAATTGAGTTGTGATCAAGATTTTCTGTCACACTAAGGCTGAAAATCTATGTCACCTCCTTTGTTGTAAAGCAATTATTCACCACATACCCACTAACCTTATTAGGCTTGAGAGGGCAGTATCGTGAGAAAAAAGCCACCCTACCTGCTTATGCAGAGGAGAAGCTATAGCACCCACTCCAAGGGGAGAGGTCCGTCCAGACACTTGGCTAAGAACCCCTAAGTGTCTTCTGGACACTGCTGGATAGACTGGACCCTAAACAAAATGCACTTGAATAAATATATATGTAATGATGGGGCAGCAATTTGTGTTTGCATCTTTAAAATAATTTTTTAAACCACAGGAACAGGTATTTTGGCCTTCTGTTGTAATGTTACAAAGTTACAGTCAGGTGCAAGTGTTATTTCACTCATCAGAGTGACTCATGGAGCCCCAAACTACCTTAATACCTCACCCGTCTGCCCTGATCTCCCGAGGCTCCTAATTCTCCAGATGGTGACAGCTCATAAGCTGAAGTACCAAGAAGGGTCTCGCTACAAGATTTAGCTTCCTCTGGCAAGCCAGGTCACGATTCATGTTCTATTTGCCTATGACATGTAGCATAACAGAGAAGCAGGGAGAAAAGAAAAAAAAAAAAAAAAACCTAGAAGCCTTCAGGATTTCCTGCACAAAATTATAAACAGTTGGGTACCATTTGTGAATTCCAAGTGGGACTAATCACATTCGTTCAGCTTTTCTCAGGAAGACATAGTCAAAAGCAAGCAAGGAACCACATAGCAGCACATGGAAAATGCTCAGGATAAAAGTCAGGCAACTTGGACTCCAGTACCCACTCTGTGGTTAAAGGGGTGACTTGGCGAAAGTGATTTTCATCTTTTGGAGCCTTAGTCACTTCACTGATTGATTGCTTGACTGATTGACTGTTTGATTCATTCATTCATTCATTCATTCATTCACTCATCTACTACATGGAGATCCCAGGCCCTGTCCTACCTCTTTTTGTCTCTTTACAGTCTGGATCAGATAAAATAATGAATCAAAAGTGCATAGAAAACTAACTGTAGGCTGGGTTGGGGAGACAGCTCGGCAGTCTAGGTGCCTGCCTGGCAAGTCTAAGGACCTGAGTTCCATCCCAGGTATTGCATACTGTGCCAACTCCACCCCTGGTGAACAGAGCCAGCCACCCAAACTGGGCATGGTGACACATACCTGTGATCACAGCACTGAGGAGGCTGAAACAGGAAGATCACTAGGAGTCTGAGCTGTATAGCAAGACCCTATACCAAATAAATAAACAAATACATACATACATAGATTCTTTCAAAAAAAAAAAAAAGAAAGGAAAACTATGGGTATTATTCAAATTAGTGGAACATTGGTTTTGGGCTCCATAATTCTTGACACTGCTTTTTGTAGGTCCACTCTGTCTTCCTCTCCAAGGTTCTCCTGTGGTCTACTTGACTATTAATCTGTTACCATACTAATAAGAATGGATCCACCAAACCACAAAAGATCCAAAGTCAACACAGATGGGCCTTGATCTCCCCACACAGGATATGATTCACTCTGGGGCATCAAGGTCTCAAAGTGAGAATTACCCGGCTGATGTCTGAAGGCCCCAAGTGCTTGCCTCTGAGGAAGAAAAGCGCTGCTGCAGCTTTGCATGATGACTGCAGCCCCAATTAAATCCTTTACAGCGCATGGCTTTGACATTTTATTCCTACCTCTGATTACATTTCAAGGATTATGCTTCATCACCATGGCAGATGTAGGAAGAAACAGATCTGATTTTGTTTCCTTCTATTTATGATGACTAATTATTACAGTTCAAAAATGTATTTCAATTGCAATGTCTCCCACGGTATGTTCTCCACTAATCGAAAAGCAAGTAGCACTCAACAGGGTAAATAAGACCAAGAATTAGGAATCCTGGGCAGCTGGCTCTGTCACTAACTCGTTGCTTAATATTTGACTATGATTTGATAATCTTCCAAGTTGCTTGTGCTTGCAGAGTATAAAGTCAGAAATGTTCCTTGATCCAGTCTTTTCCATCTTAAATCAAAGTCTAACACTCAGCTATTAATAAGATAGTAATGGAATGTTATTTACTAAGTAGCATGATTATTCATTCAAGTTGCTTTGAGCAATCCCAATTTATGCCTCTTTTGTCATGCTATTATGGATTGCTTCTCACTCTCAAAAGCCATAGCTGGGTATAGCGTTGCATAGGTGAAAGCATTTGAAACTCAGGAGTCAGGGGCAGAAGATTCCCAGTTCAAGGGCAGGCTGCAAGACTTAGCAAGACCTTGTCCCAAAATACAATGTATAAAAGGTCTAATGGCGTAGCTTAGTAGTAAAGCACTGACCTACTAAATGCATGATCTTGGGCCAGCAAGATAACTCAGTGGACTAAGTGCCTGCGTAGGCAAGTGCAAGGACCCTGGTTTGATCCCTGGTACAACATGTGGCCCTCTGGTGTGCTCAGCCACCACTGAATCCAGGCTTGGTGTTGCGCGCCTATCATCCAAGCACTGGAGAGGCTGAAAACAAGAGAATTACTATGAGTCTGAGCTGTGTAGTGAAATCATATGCCAAATACAAAGAAGAAGAAGAAGAAGAAGAAGAAGAAGAAGAAGAAGAAGAAGAAGAAGAAGAAGA
>PVJA010018736.1:0-39198 GCA_004027025.1 Myocastor coypus
TTTTTGAGACATAGTCTCACTAGGCAGTTCAGGCTGACCTTGAGCTCACTTTTGTAGCCCAGGCTAGTCTCGAACTTGCACCAATCCTCCTGGCTCAGCCTCCCAAATGCTGGAATTATAGGCATGCACCACCATGCCCAGCAGGAAAAGTTTATTTAGCTCACAATTACTGGAGGTTTCAGTCCATACTTGACTGGCTCCAGGGCAGACTGGCACATGGCAGAGAGCAGCAGTTCGTGGAAGTAAGACAGTTGCAACAGAGGCAACAGAGATAGTCTGTCTCTCTGTCTCTCTTACATAACATTCAGGCTCTCTGCCTCAGGCTGTCCATTTCAGGCCACAGCCATAGCCCCAGAAGTATTAAAATCCATAATCTCAGCAGTACTAAGATACACAATCCCATTGGATCATGAGTTAGTCTCAATCTCTAGAAGTCCCCATCACATGACTACATGAGGCTTTGGGGGCATAACTAGACACAAACCATAAAATTCTGCCTATGGGCCCCCAAAATTTCATGCACATCGCTTTATGCAAAAGACATTTTAGTTCCTCTTTGAGGGTTGCCGAAGTTCCAACAGTTTTAGCATTGCTGAAAAGTTCAAGCCCCAAGTCCACTCCAAGATCCAAGGAAATTCTTAACTGTGAGCCCCTATACAAAAGAAAAGTTAAATACATCCAACATTTAAACAACAGAGAAATACAAAACACTGGTACCAAAATAAGTCGAAAATCCAACAGCTCAAATATTTAATACCATAGTTCCAAGTGGAGCATCTGTAGCAGTCTGCATTGTGTTGTGATCTCCAAAGGCCTTTCACGGCTTTGCCCCTAAAATGCTCTTGGAGGTAGCTCCCATGGCTTCTCTCTTAGGCTGGTTTTGCTCCCTCTTTGCAGTTTCCCTTAGGCGATCCACATTTCTGGCTTTTCCAAACTTCTGGTGTTTCCACTGAATTGGCTTCTCACTCTCTGCTTCACACATGCCCAATCAGGGGCATAATGCCTGACCTCCCAGGCCTTCTTCTCAAATCAAGGTGGAAGTCTTCTTAAACTAACATCTCCTGCATTCTGAATGTGCTTAAAACCAATGCCACATGGATGATGACAAGGTCTGCTGCCAACTGGAGCAGTAGCCAACTTTCCTTCTCTGTTGACTTTAGGGGTCAAGTGTCTTGACTGATGAACACTCTGACCCTGATCGTGAGGAACAATTCTCCATGCCTTGTGTGACCACTGTTGCCATTGTGGAACTTGGGGATCTGTGGCTTTCTTCTCAAGGAAAAGTCTCTCTCCCTTGCAATTCTGAGGCTGCTAAGACTGGAGACCTTCCGCCTCCTGTGATTCCCTCAGGTCATCCTTTTGATTCTCTGGTTCCTTCCCAGCAATGGAGATCCTTTCAGCTCTAGTTTTGCAGTCCACAGCTTTATTAGAGCTTCCATTCTGGCCAAGCTCTCAATATTTTAAATCATCATGCTTGACTCTTCGCTCTTGATTTTCAACATAAATCTGTCTAGGAACCCCCAATAATGACCATGCCACTGCACCAATAGTTTATTGCTTTGAAATATCTTTCGAAAGACTAATCGGTCTGCCATGCCTAATCTCAGTCTTATGCAAAGTCTCTGGGCATGAGCAAAATTCAGACAGACTTTGAGCCAAGCCATAGCACAGATCATCTGGAGTCCAACAACCAATGCAGTCCTTTCTCCCAGGAGAAATCTCCCCAACCTGGTCTTTACAGGCAGGCCTTCAGCCAGACTTCTGGTCTGAGCTCAGACAAGAAACTGCCCTACTAAACAGCCAAAGTTTATCCAGCTCTTCACAAGTAGATGATCTCTCCAAACCTTTTCTATCTCTTTCCATACGCCATTCTCAAAAACTTGTGATCCACATGGTCAGGCTAGTCACAGCAATGACCCTAGTCCTGCCTTACCAAATTCTGTCTTAGTTACTTTTCTCTCATTCCTAGGACAAACACCCAACACCCAAAATGAAGAAAGGAAAGGTTTATTTAGCTCACAGTTACTGGAAGTTTTAGTCCATACTCAGCCAGCTCCAAGACAGACTGACACATGGCAGAAAACAACAGTTTATGGCAGTGCAACAAAGGCAACAGAGGCAACAGAGAGAGTATGTCTCTCTTTCTCTTTTATATTGCATTCAGGCTCTCTGCCTCAGACTGTCTGCCTCAGGCAACACCCACAATCCAAGCAGTACTAAAATCCGTAATCCCAACGGTACTAAACTCCATACTCCCAGCATTAATAAAACATGTAATCCCAGTGGATCATGAGTTATTCTCTAATTCTAGAAGTCCCTGCCCCAGCGCAACATGAGGCTTTAGGGGACAACCGGACACAAACCACAACAGAGCAGAATTTCATGAAAGAGAATAGCAGTCATCCTATCAACATCCAGAACATGAGCCCCTCCAGTGCTAACAGCTGATTTCATACTAGGAGAATCAGTACAACAAAGTTTTCCAACAATAGCATACAATCTTCCTTTACATTTCTCCTTTTGTATAAAGGTGTTGAAAGGAATCCCCTGTGAATCTTCTATCTCAAGAACTATGCTAACTCAGTTCAGGTGGGTGTTCCAAGTTGACCTGTAGTTAATCCACCTCAATCACTCGATAAACAGATACATTTCCTTGAACTATAAGGCGTAATGGCAAATTTGTAAAAAGTGACTATGTGTTCATCTGTTCTTATTTACATTAATGTAACAATTATATATGCAATTCTTAACACATTTATTTCCACACCAAAAGCAAATATTAAAAGGGCGCTCAAATTTCAAGGTTAAAATCACAATACTTTGATGATATAACCCGACTGAAAACATTTATCTAAAAACTGCATTGGGATCACATTGAAGAGATCTATTAAAAATCACAATCCTTGCTTCTCATTAATATTTAGCAGGGCATGGCAATATTAAGAAACACCCCAAGGGATCCATTGCACTTCATATACACTTCTTTTCTGGTGAAATTTCCCTGGGCAATTTTCTATTGTTCCATTCCTCTTCATCAACTACATTTTCCTCTGTCTCATTTTCCCTAGGGTCCACTCTCTTGCCAAATATCTCAAATCACTATGATGGCTCTCCATTTTTAATTTTGAACAGAGATCTGACTAAAAGTTCTCAACAGTAACAAGATGAGCTTCTCAATACTACACTGCATTGAAATTTTTCTGCCACACAGGCAGAACCTCCAAAACAAGTAAAATGCAGACCAACATTCTGCCAAAGCACAATTGGTACCACCTGGGATACAGCAGACAGTAAAGTCATCAGTAGAAGCTTCCTGAGTCTTATCTTAACACATCTCTATCAGCACTTGGATTTTCCACACTATGATAGTGTCCCATGCAATTTACAGTGTATAGGAGATGCCACTTTGGCAAGTCTCTTAAAGTTTTTCCATACTAACTCCCAAGTCTCTGAAACCATATGGCCAGGCAGTGTGTAGCACTGATCCCACTTCTGGATCCAAAATAAGTAGAAATTCCTTTCTTTTATTTCTGGGAAAAGATCTAATAACCAAAGTTAAATGAGGAAATATTTATTTAGCTCACAGTCTGTAAAGGTCTCAGTTCATAATCAGTGGCTCAACGGAAGAGTGGCACATGGCAGAGGGTCAATATTTTTTAGCAGCAGAATACAGTAAAAACAACAAAAGAGTTCAAGACAAATTGCTTTATGTTGCTTTTATTATGTCCAGTCTACCTTGCCTCTTTTAATGTTGGGTATTTTTTTGACAGCAATAAGAAATGTAACTGAGAAAGACTGCATGTTGATAAAATATGGAAATACTTTTATGATACTGTCTTAATAATATATGTCAAGTGGGGCAATGAGATGCATAAATTTAAAGCTACTTTTTTGTGAAAAGTGGGTATTTTCTTTACTGAAGGGAGATGATATTTCTTCATTTTTGTAGTTTGCTCTGTAATCCTTCTCTGTGCCCTGTGGTCAGTTACGGCAATGAAATGCTGTGTTTGTTTGTTTGCTTATTTGTTTGTTTGTTTGTTTTGGTCTTACTTCACCATTCTCCCAAAGAAAGATTGGGTTGATTAATAGAAATATCTCTTATAAGAAAATGTTTTTGGGCCCGGCGGGATGGCTCAGTGGTCTAAAGTGCCTGCTTGGGAAAGCTTGAGCGGCTTCAGGGACCACGGTTCGATCCCCGGCACACATGCTGTGCCAGCCCTGCCCTCGGGGCGGGGTGAGCCGGCCATAAAAATGAGTGAATAAACAAATGTTCTGAAACAAGAACAAAAATAAAAAATAAAAAATATTTTAAAAAATGTTGTTGGGACAGCCAAATAGATCAACAGATTAAAGCACCTGTTGAGGCAGACACAAGGGCCAGGGGTTTGGTTCCCAGACCTGCCATGCCAGCCTTACCCCAGAGGCATACTGACATGGTGATTGACATTGGGTGTGGTGGCATGTGCCTATAATCCCAGAATATGGGGAGCTATAAACAGGAGGATCACTATGAGTTTGATGTATATAAGACCCTGTAGACCCTATAATAAATACAAGAAAGAAAGAAAGAAAGAAAGAAAGAAAGAAAGAAAGAAAGAAAGAAAGAAGAAAGAGAAATGTGGTTTAGTTGTAAGTAGCAAGTAAGACAGTTGTCAAGATATTCTTTTTGTGGTTACTTCTCCACTTTGGTCAAAATACTAAAAAGAGGAAGCACACAATTAATTCATGATATCAGGTGTAGATTTGTTCTGAATCTGGTCATATATTTTTTAATTCACATAAAACCAAACTTAACATGGAGAAATTTCTGTACACTTTCTTTAGCTGTTGGAATATCTTTAACCAATATGAAGAGTTACTGGCAGATCAAACCATTTATTTATCTATTCATTTATCTATCTATCTATCTATCTATCTATCTATCTATCTATCTATCTATTTATTTGGTATAGGGTCTCAGTATGCAGATCTGACTCATAATGAACCTCTTATCTCAGCCTTTGCAGTGCTGGGATTATTGGCATGCACCACCATTCCCAGCTTCAGGGGTCAGCTTGGCAGAGGGCTGGCACAGTATTGCTGACCAAACCCAGATCCTTGCACTTGACAGATAGGTGTTCAGATGATTGAGCTATCTCCCCAGCCCAAACTGATCCTTTTCTTTATATATAATGCTCTTTCTGCCTCTGATGTTTATCTTTACTTTGGAAGTCCAGTTCTTCTAACAATAACGTACCATCTAAGTTAATTTTCAAAATGTACATGGCATATTATTTTTATATACTGACTTCCAATATTTACGTTACAAGATTTTGATTGAGTTTTATGTAGAGATGAGCTTTTCTACTCTGAATTGCCTATATATTAGTTAGTATTGCTTTGTTTCATATTGGATATTTCTTCTGTTTTCTTCATAAATTTCAGATGGTATTTTTGTGTTTACTTTTTCAAAATGTATCTTGTTTTGTCCGTAATATTTCTGGGAATAATATAGGTATTTAGATAGATATGTATATAGATCCATGGATGAGCTCCTTCAATGATGAGAAAAGCTGAGTTCACACAAGAAATAGCAAAAGCTTCTCCAACAACAGCATGTGGTCTTCCCTCCATTTCTCCTTTTATATGAACTTGTTGCGAATAGTCCTCAATTAAATCTTCTATAGCAAGAGCTATGCTATCTCTCTCTTCCTTCCTTTCTCTCTCTCTCTCTCTCTCTCTCTATATATATATATATATATATATATATATATATATATATATATATATATATATATATATATATATATATAGCAAATATCGATAGTCTATTTCAAATAAAATATAGAAAATTCCCCTATAGGCATATCTTTACTTTTCCTATATTTAAAGTATATTCGTTCCTAATTTTTACACTACATATTTTTTTTTCCTTTTTGACTTTTTGAGACAGGGTTTCACTATGCAGTTCAGGCTGGCCTTGAGCTCAGTTTTGTAGCCCAGGCTGGTCTCGAACTCGCAGGGATCCTCCTGCCTCAGCCTCCCGAGTGCTGGGATTACAGGCGTGAGCCACCATGCCCGGCTTACACTACATATTATTGCCCTGCAATTTGTGTTAAATATTTTTCATTGGGGCATAGAAAATATTCATTAAAAGTCATAGGATCATGGTATACTCTATTATATTTATAACTTTTACATAATATAACATTTTTCTTTGGATGTTCCAAATTACATTGTTTCACCCTTTGAAAAATATCACAAAACTATTTTTTGTCCTATGCTTATAGATGAGGCACTGTTTGGTACAAATAGTTATTTCTTTATACTGAATATATAATTTCTCTGGTTCATAACATTTTTCTTTTTCTGTAATTTGTAGATATGCCTTGAAATGAGTTTTGACATGACAATGTTCTTTACTTTACAAATTTATATTTTTTATTATATATTCAGTGCTTTAACCTATATTTTCTTTGATGTTTGTAAGCTTTGTCATATTTTTCCCCTTCTGAAAACACTGATGTTTCCTTAAAAAAAAAAATCAAAATTTTCAGGCAGCACAAATTTTACTGATTTACCATCAAGTTTCAGTTTGTTGATTGTATTTGCTGTCAACAGCACTCTGTGAGCATGCCTAGTAGAAGTTTTGTTGTTCAGTTTGATTGTATTTCTTCAGTATCTGATTGCTTCCAATGTTTTCCATTTTCAAAGATCTTCCACCTCTTCTTTGCTTTCCTGACTTTTCTTTTTCATTCCCTGCAAATATATCCATAACTGCTATTTAAGCATTTGGGCAATTACTACCTTAAAAATCTGTCAATTGTTGCTAGCATCTGAGTCATTTCAGTGTGATTTCTTAGCTGATTCGTCGTCATCCAGATTCTCATTGATCTGTTCTTTTTGTGATGAGAAATTTACACTTGTTTCTTGGACTCTAGATACCATGTGAAAGCACTCAAGGTCGTCTATGACCTATTAAATATACAGATCACATAACTTTTAGATTTATGTACTAAATAGAGAAAAAAGGAAAATGTTATGGTCTAGTCTGTTTTATGAAGAAGTGTCCTTAATCTGCTTTTGGTGGACAGTGCTCTGTCTAATTTTAATGCATGTGTCCTGAGACAATTACCCAATCTACAAACATTTGGATTGTGCTGACACTATCCTCACATAAATGGAGCTATGCTGGCTTCTGACTACAGAATTAATCAGTATATGGCAATAAACTGTGAAATATACCTTAGCATTAATTTTATATTTTAATTGGCCTAGGCAGTGTTAATTTGTATGTGTCAGCCCAACAAGATCAAGGGATTAGCAATGCATTACTTCTATTGTCCTGCTTTTGAGATTAATATTTGAGAATCAAACTAATTCAATATCATTATTCATATCTCATTTGTTCCCAATAATAATTTTAAGAATCTGTTCAGAACAATTTTATACTTTATGTTCATATTTAGACTTTGATAATGAAAACCACATCTCCTGCTTTTGTGAAATAAGTATAGTCCTTTGCTATTTATATTTGATGTAGTATAAATATCAGTTTCTACACACAAAATACATAAATGCAAATATTATACAGAGTTTTGATGTTGAGTCAAATACAATTTTATGCTGTGTGTGGGAGAAAGAAGTAGAGAGAGACCAAAAGAGAAAGTAGCCTAGTTCAGGTTCAATATTTAATGCTTTCTTTTATACTATCACTATCAATCATGTCATTCCTGACACATACATAGAAGTTATTTTTCTCCAAAGTAGTAATTCCATTACTGTGCTGATGGCTTCGACTTGCATACTCCTTTTCTTCTTATTCAACATATTCATTATCTCTTCTCTACATTCCGGTATGATACTTCCTCATCAAATTCTAAGTGCAAATGTCAAAAGACTAGCTAGTGAACGTCTTTTCTGTTCTCATTTCACACATATCAATTCTGAGCCACTACACATGTTTGTGTCAGTTTTTCTCATACCCCATTATAATGGATGCCAGTAAGGAAACAAATTTGTTAAGAAAACTGGACACATTCATGTTTTCTCTCCGCATGACTGGGCTGCACCATCTCTCGTTGCTGTCTCTTTTGTCATTGAAATATCTATTGTCTTGACACATAACACATAACGTCTTCATCAGCAAAGAAGCTGTTTGTGAATATGCTCTGAAGTCTACCGAGCAATCCAATTGGAAGGAAATGATTGAGAATCATTAAATTTTCTGTTACAATGCCAGACTGTGATGACTTTATCAGCTTTGTCACATAACCACTAATCCATCCTCTTTCAAACTAACTATGGTTGGTGAAATCTCACTCTGGCTGTTATTTAAGTCATCACTGATTCATGGAAAATCCTCATGGCAGTGTCCCCAGGTGCTTTCAAATATCTGACTAGAATGTGTGCTTCTGCCATGATTAGACGACAAGGCAGACCCAGGCTCATCAGGCCTAGATTCAGTCACCTAGTTATTTCCACTTGGATTTTTAAAATCTGACTCTTGGGCAGACCAGTCAGGCCACAAATGCATGTGTTTCATGAGAATAATTTTTAATAAATAAGCACTGTATATTCCTTTAAAAGCTTTGAATAATGCCCCTGTGCATGTTAAACTAAAAAAAAAAAATCATCCAGAATTAAGAGCTTTCTGAGACTGGTTAGATGGCTCAGTGGTTTAAAGCTCCTGTTTAGGAAAGCTTAGGTGGCCACAGTTTGATCCCCAACACCACATGTTGCGCTAGCCGCACCTCTGGCCAGGGTGAGCCAGCCACTAAAAATATAAAATAAAAAAAAGACAGAATTAAAAGCTTTCTGTTTAATAAACATGTCTAGAGGATGACCACTGCTGCAGAGTAGAATTTAGGTTCAGAAAATCATTTTATAAACATAGATTTCTAGATTACTTTAAAGGAATGCATGGTCAGTATTTTTATTCCCAGCATTGGACTATGAATCAATCTCAGCATCACATTCTGAATGACAACATCATGCATTCTAGATCCAGCCACATCCAAAAAGCCCAACTTAGGACCTCATCAGTCTTTGGGACAACATCTAGATTGAAGTCATACCAATCCCTCTCCATTTTTATAAAAAACAGACCTTTTAGTTTCTACAAATGAATGAGAATACGTGGCATTTGTTTTTCTCCAGTTGTCTTGCCTTAGTTAACATAGTGTCCTCCTTTCTTATGCAGGTTGCTAAAATGACAGGACTTAACAGCTTTTATGTCTGAATGATGTTTCCCTGAGTCTATATCCCATATTTACTCTATCTATTCATTCACTCTGGATATCTGAGTTGATTCCATATCTTGTGTATTAACTTTCAGGTTTTTTGCTCTACTGCTTTCACCTACAGAGTAAATCTTCCCTGTCTTTGAAATTTTGCCTATGTGTTTGACTCCTCTTGCTTTACGTACCTGTATCATATACATACATGTATTAAAAGCAAAACAAAAATATTTAGAAACACGAAAGATCAATCTCAGAAAAAATAACATTGCTCAAATGTTTTGGAACCCTATTTGAATTTTTTAATGAGGTCTACAGGATCTGCAGTATCTCAGGTTCTCACTCATAGATCAGACACATAGTGAACTGCCTCCATTCACTCTCTCAAAGAGCGCTGCTGTATCTGCCTAAGCAGGTGCTTTAATCCACTTAGGTTTTTGGCCAGCCCTTCCATTTGAATACTTTTTAATTAGGGTTTGAATCGCCTTGTGTAATTATTGTCTGAGGGTGGATAGCATTTTGTTCACTACAAGTATTGTAGGCTATTTCATCTTCATTTAACTTCCTATTTTGCCACTTTAAACATACTCTGGCAAATAGTGTTTGAATGGCAACTCTTGAGGATTTAATCTTCATTCATCTCTGTGTTTCTGAGATTTGTGCTTTAGCTGCTACCTTTAAGTGATTCCCAAATGCATTCTTCTATTATTACAAATTTCTATTGTAAAATTGTTGTGCTCACTTTACATCGTGGAGTGATTTAAAATAAACATATACATTTCCTATTTTATGGGTTTCTCATTATCTCCCATGTTTTATAGCTTTGCCTTGTTTTCTCCTCTAGTTTTATCCTGAAAAGACTTTAAATTCATAGCTTTAGACATTAAGTTATATGTTCAACAAACATGAACTTATACGTTCCCAATAGTAATATAAACTTTACCCTTATCTGGCACCGGTATAAATGATTTAACAGGTTTTATCAATGTTTATAACTCTGAATTGGCATCAGCATTAAATGCATGAAATAAATATTAGTTGTAATTTTCTTTTGCATTGTATTTCTGAAACAATATTTGTGAAAATTATGTATCTGTATACCTAAATTCACAGTTTGCTATTTTGTCAATGATTCTTTAACTTTCTAATCTTTTATGTTCAGATATTATGTTTATTAATTATGAGTGACTAATTCCATCAGGTCTCTTTTCTATTCTACTGCAAATATATTCTTTTTTAAAAAAGTCTTTCTACTCATATGTAGTTGTAGCACCTAATGTTCACCTTCCTTGCACACAGTTACTACACATATGTTATACATCATCATTACTCACTTATCCCCATTCCTTCCTGCACCTCTCCATCCATCTCTTGATGTTCCCTTTCCTATTTTTGAAAGATCCATCTCCCTATTTCCTACCTCCCTATTACCTACCTCTAATTTTTCTCTTCTCACTGTGGTTTTCTTTTTTCTTTTTTTTTTTATTTCTTTTTTTTTTTTTTTCTTGCTTCAGAAACTTTGTTTATTTGTTTATTCACTCATTTTTTATGGCCGGCTCAGCCCGCCCTGAGGGCAAGGCTGGCACAGCATGTGGTGCCGGGGATCGAACTGCGGTCCCTGAAGCTGCCCAAGCTCCCAAGCAGGTGCTTTAGACCACTGAGCCATCCCGCCGGGCCCTCACTGTGGTTTTCTCATATAAGAGGAACCACATAGTAGCTAAGCTTTTTTATCTGATTTATTTCCCAGAAGTACAAATGGCTCATAAATACATGAAGCAGTGCTCCATATTGCTGGCCATCAGGGAAATGCAGATTAAAACAATGCAAAAATTCTTCTTACTACAGAAAGAATGTCTGTCATCAAGAAATTAAATAAGCACATATGGTGGTAAGGCTGTGGGAAAATAGGAAACCTTCCACATTTCTGAAGGATATGTAAGCTAGAGCAGTGTCTGTGGAAGTAAGTGTGGAGATATTTCACACAAATAAAATTGCAAATTCCATTTGACCCAGGGAACAAAGTTAAATATATCATATCACAGAGATACACACACCCTTATGCCTATAGCTGCATAATTCATAGTAGCTGAGCTTGGAAGCAGTCTGCCCATCAGCAAATAAACCAACAAAGAAAAAAAAAAATATATATATATATATGTATATATATATATATATACATATATATATATATATATATATATATATATATATATATATATGGGCTAGGGAGATAATTTGGTGTTTTAAGTGCCTACCTGACAAGCAAAGGACCCGGGTTCAATCCCAGCACCACATGCTGTGTTTTTCCCAGAGCCCTGGGTCCCACAGGATGGTCACTGAAATTAGGAGTGGTGGCCTGTAATTCCCAGCCTGCAATCCCTCTGCTAATCAGGCTGAGACAGGAGGATCATATGATTGACACCCTGTATCAAGAAAATACTGATATTCTCACACCCTGAGTCCATTATTCTTGGTGCAGAAGAATTATGTACTTTCCATACAGAAAGTCATAAAGTTTAACCCTGTGAGCTGGTATCAAACTTTAACCTACTCACAATACCTAAAAATAACTACTTACCATTTTTTCTGTCTATTAAACCTAGGCATAGTCACTATTCACAGAATACGCCTATCAAGCAACTTATACTTTCCATTTCAAAATCTCCAAACTATTCTGTCCCACGTTGCATGGATAATGAATGTTCTTAGTGAGTCTATATTTCAGACCATTTTATGTTAATGTTTATCTGCATTCTGCTAATATTTTTTCATGAACTTATCTATTAGACACATCTATCGAAAAATACATGTTTTCCTGTGATTATTTCCTTGCTTGTATTTCTTTGTCTCAAAAGTAAAATTGAACGAAGATATATAATTGAAATAAACTGAAAACCCCAGTAAATTCATAATCAAAAGTAATATCTGATCGGGAAGCTGAGGCAGGAGGATTGGTGCGAGTTCGAGACCAGCCTGGGCTACAAAAGTGAGCTCAAGGCCAGCCTCAACTGCATAGCGAGACCCTGTCTCAAAAAAAAAAAAAAAAAGTAATATCTGAACAACTAAAAATTAAGTAGATCTCACTTAATACAGAAGTAATCATAAAAATCACTTAAGTTCGAACTACACAAAATGTTCTCTGTAAACAAAAGTTAGATTTTGCTCTTACCTTTAACACTCTTAGCCAACATCAAAATTTTTCTTGCTGTTGCAATTAAAATAAGAGCCTGAAAATTAAATAAACTAAGACTGATATTTGTTTAGCATGTTATCATTTAAAATAATGGATATTTAAGAAATAAATTGTTTAGTATAAGAATATTCTTACTTTCCATTTTATGTTTATTTATTTACAATTTTATTAATTTTAATGAGAAGTAACCATGAGACAATTTCAAAACATATTAATGGGACAGTTACAGCAATTAATACATTGCATATTATTGTCTTTATCGTAGTTGTTCAGAGTGTAAGATTCAGACATGATATCTTCGGTTTACTTTCCATGTGGTTTGTCTTCTCCCATAGATTGATTTCCTGCCATCTCTCTTCTACAGTTTCAGTTGAATATAAAGTGTCCAAGAATATGTCAGTGGTATTTTTCTCTTTGCCTCTTCTGTCTCCTTCGCTCTTCACCCTCCACCCACTCTGACCCTCTGGCACTTCCTCTTTTTCATATAATTTGTTCCCCATTTTTCCAGCATCTTTTCTTCTGCAATATCTTGATCTTTCTTATGATGACATATTTTCTTGCTTTTGTAGATCATTTTGCCTTGACTAATCTACTCCTCCACATTTTTTGGATGGCAGTAAGTATTACCATTCTTGTAGTTGGAATATTTTCTATAACTTTTTATATACTATTGAAAATACAGTAGCATTATCATTGTCCTTTCTTTATTTTCCGTAGTATTGGTCTCTTCCCTGTTGGTTTTGCAACTTTGTTACATATAATACAGATTCATCACTGGAAGTGGTGGAGGCGACTGACTACGTGTTTTGTTGCCTGCACATGACCTGACTAATGAATATGCAGTGACTAACCACTGGTGACATTTGAAATCATTAGCATAATTAGTCATTGATCATGTTATGCATCTACTACTTATTGCCAAGTAAGTAGCATCTGTTGCCTAGTATTAAAAGTTGGAACACTTAGGCCCTTTGCATCTTGTTATTAAAGCAAACAATGAGGCACACAGCATAGTCAAATACAGTTAGTATCAGGTTTTATTTATTTAACAGAAAGGAATAATTTTTTATGATAGAAAGACAACTCAAGCCTTATCAGAGTTTGGTTTTGCAAGATGAATTTAAAGTTTATATTTATTAGAAAAGTTTTATGTGATGTTTTGTCAAGCATTGCAAAAAAGAACAACCCATATGATCCAGATATTCTACTTCTAACCATACACTCCGTAGAATTGACAAGAGCTATTCAGACCTACACTTACACATATTCATACAGCCATTATTTATGAGACAAAAGGTAGCTAGCACTCAGGTGCTCATTAGTAGGTGAATGGACAAAAACAAATTATTCAAACATAATATATTTATACTCATTCAGTGTTAAGACAGAAGGAAATACTGACACAGAATACAAGTGCATGTATCTTGGAAGTGTTATGCTAAGTATTACACTACATGTATCCTATTCACAAAAGAATAAATGCAGCATAATTCCACTGAAGCAATGTGTTTAAAGTAGTAAAATACATTGAGACAAATAGCATTTTGCTTACCTGAGGCTAGGTAGGAAAATAATAAGGAATTATCATCTAAAAGGACAATGTCGGGGCTGGGGAGATAGCTCCGTGGTACGAGTGTCTGCCTGGCAAGTGCAAGGTCATGAGTTTGAACCCCAGTCCCACCAAAAATAAATAAATAAATAGATAAATAAATAAATAATTAATTAATTAATTAAATAAAAAAATAAAAGGACAATGTCCAAATTTACAAGATAAAAAAAATCTCCTGTAATAAATTATGATCGGTCTAACTGTGAATATTACTATACATTGAAAATTGGCTGAAATCCTAAAGGAACAGTATTCTGACCAGGTGTAGTGGTACACACCTGTAATGCTGACAATCCAAAAGGGTGACTCAGGTGAATCACAGTTGAATAATTTAGTGAAGCTTCATATCACACTCGAAAGCATACCAAAATGGGATTAGAGTTGGGGCTCATTGTAAAGGCTATGGGTTCAATCTCCAGAATCACAAATGAAATAAAATAAAAAATAAATAAAATAAATAATGATCAGGGACTGAGGAGATAGCTCAGTAGAATAAGTGCTTGCTTGCCTAGTGCAAGGACCTGAGTTCAATCCCTAGTTCTTCAAATAAATAAAAAATAAAGATCAATATTCTAAATATTTAAAAATGTTTTAATTTAAGATATTTATGAGTAATCATTGAAAATAAAAACAAACTCTGACTGGCATGGACTGAATCCAAGGTTTTTGGAGTCTGAAATCTATAAAATAAAGGACGAATTCTTTAAGGGGCTATAAAATTGATTATATAACTAACAGGACAGAGTTTCTATTTTGATTTGGTGTTTAAAGCAAAACAGAGCCTCTTGGTACATGGACATAAAATGAGTGTAAGAATTTACCATGAGTCGACTTCTGCACATATAAGTCTAACTTTATTTTGCCTTTGATTATTCATACATTAAGTCCAATTTTTTGAATGTTTTGTTATATGATTTCCATTTTTCAAAAAAATTGATAAAAGTCGTAAAGCCTGGTAGAAATGAGTACAGCCACATAAAAATAACACATTAAACCCAAATGAAACTTATTAGTTCTAATTAGATTCTCCTCAACAAATCTGAGAAATGTCCAAAAGCACCGCAAGGTAGTTCATCAGGAAGGAGGGTGAGAAGGAGTGAAGATCTTACATCAATAAGATCCACTGGGAACAAACAAGGCAATCTAAATTAAAAACAAACTATAAATCAAAAGGAGCCATGTAACCTAAAAGGAATAAAAAAAGACATTTGGAAAACATTTAAACACAGTTTAATTAACAAGCCTGAGCAAATATACTATACAGCTTTCCTTGAGTGTTAAGCTGTAGACACTGGTGTAAGCTAGACTAACTAAATAGTACCATAAGCATTGTTAAGTTTCTATTCTTGGTTTGAAATTCTGTATCATCTTTCCTACTTTATGTTGGTTTGTTGTTGTCATTGTTTTTGTTACTTTTTGGTATTTTTCCTCTATAAATACAAGAAAATATATCAATAGAACATTTTTAACTGAGGCAAATTATAAGAATGGAGAGAGATAAAGTAATAGATGTACACACAGACAAAAATACATTTGGCAGTGAATTGATAATAGAGCAGGTGGGAAAGATTCTGAAACAGAAGGTTAGTGCAATGAAGCAATAGTAACAGGATAGGGAATACATGAACTTGGAATCATGTTTGGCAGAATGAGTACCAGAGTTATATACTAATTTCATAAAAGATACATCAAAGAAGTTCTCAGAAGAGGACAAGAGACAGAGAGCAAAAAAGATTTACCTACCAACTGTACTTGCCATCTGTTAAAATGGTAGTATTTCATAAAGCAGAATTGTCAATCACCTTTCAAAAAACATAACCTATCATATCTGATTAAGCGCAGATAATTGAATGTCTGTCAATTTATGATTGCTTGAATAATCAAATGGCCAATGAAGCACACAGATTTTCTGAAAATACTGATTTTTACTGGTTAAAATTTAGTGTGTTTATATTATTTATTATGCTATGCTTAACAGTCTAAGATTGAAATTGTTAGAAATGAGGTTAATGACTAGTTGTGAACCTTTGAGATGCCCTGAATCATGTAGTGACCTCCTTAGTAGCACTTCATATTCTATAAATATATGTACAGATTTATAAAACCATAGTAGCACATTTACCAGAAAAAAAACCTTTCACCAAAAAATGCATATTATGTATAATACCAGTCCTGAACAGATTATGGTTGAATGTTTTCCTTACTCTTATGGGATGGTTCCTTTTGCCATGAAAACAACAGTATTTCAGATCACAGAGGTGAAGAGGTGTGTTCACAAGTCATAAAGGTAAGAAACGTGAAGTTCAGAGATCTCAGAGCTGCAATTCTTTTCTGATGTTATAAAAATACTCACCATGTTCACCAAAATGACTAACATAGGACAGCATCTCACACAAGGACACTAAAGCCCTGGAAGTCTACCTCCATGGCAACTACAAACAACACTGCTGCTTGAAAATCTGTATTTATCCTTTGCTTGATTATGTCATACATTTTAAAAGATCTGTCAATAGATCTTTGAAAACTCCCTAAAATAACAGATACATAGATGAAATTCACCATTTGGGTTTAATTTTTATTTATTTATTTTTATGTTTTACTCAGAAAGCCAAGATCTTAATGACCCTGGATAAGATGGTACAAGTAAGCTTTTACATAATTTGCTGACAGTTGAATTACCACTTACTCTCATGAAAACGTGTTAGGTAAGATTTAAGATTATATTTTAAAAAGTATTTTAATGATTTTGGTATAATGATGTTTTATTATACAAGGCCCCTAGTGATAGAAAATAAATGGGATAGATATCAGCTGGATAGAACTTTTAATATGTCTAATTAAATCATGATAATTTAGTTTTTGGATAATATTTACAACATCTGACTTAGTTCATGGAGATTATGAAAACTAAATTTGAATATTATTAGTGATATATATATATATATATATATTCATATGCTTCTAACTATAGCAGCAGGTACTGACATACATAACTAATATTGAGATTGGGCAGTGAATAGAATTAAAAACGTGTGATGTATCAAGGTAATTTTTTTCATTGGATTAGTGTCAGGGTTTACATACAAGATTTGAAATACAGACTTTTTAACATATATCAATAAAAAAGTAGACCTCCACATTTCACTCTTCCTAGGAAAGAAACCTGAGCAATATGTTATTTTCAAAATCTCCAAAAAGTCAGTTTATCTGAGAAATTTAAGTATAGATAATTTCTTAGTTGTTTCATAGCATTAAGTTTAAAAAAAAATATGTTCTATAGCTGTTATCCCTTATGGTTTCTTATGAATATGATATAATTCTTGGTAGCAAGTTACATTTCTTCTTTTGAAATTAGAGATTTCAATATTGCATTGATTTCTTATGGTATTGATGAGTCAGAGAAAATAAAATGATATTTAGTATTGGGGTTTATATTTCGATAACTTACTTGGCACAAAAATAATTACTGATTTTATTTTATTGATTTCTTTCCTCTGTAAAGTTACTAGAAAAAGGAATGCATTAAATTAGGAAACAAAAATAAAATGTAAGGCACAGAAGGTAAGGTAAACTTTTAAAATAGTGAAAGACAAAATATAAGATTTTATTTATCTTTACTTCTTTCTCATTTTACCTTCTTTCTTTTGTTTTGCTTTAGTAATTTATTCTGTTTTGTTGTTTCTTTCATTGAGCTTTGCTTTCTTTCTAATGGTTGCTATCACCTGAATGAGTCAGTACTAGAATGTGTCTCAGATGACCATTTAGAAAACAGGCTGTTAGTCTGCATGGAAAACATGCTTAAATGAAAAGTTATTTATATAAGTACTCTCTGAGCTCACAGAATTTTAAAATAGAGTGATATGTTTGAATAATTGTGGTTCAATGTATATATAATGCTACATGAGTTACTGAAGAGATTATTTTGCTTCTGTTAAAAATTTACTGGCCGATCATTTTTATCCAGTTTCAATTTCAACTACTGGCTTATTTTTGATCCAATGAAAAGTTTGTTTACTAACTTATGATTCATTATGCTTTGCTTTACTCTATCATAGTGATGCTGCACCCATGATAAACATGTTGTATTGGGCACATGCAAACCTATCTGTGAGTACACAAACCCAGTCACTCCAGCACCCAGGGATCAAACAATATTCATGGTTTTTTTTTTCTGTTTTTGGGGGGTTTGTTTTACATAAATTAAAGCCTCAGCATTAGAGTTTAACTTCAGTGTTGGAACTTTGCCATAAATGTGTCGGGTTTATGCTGCAGTTTGGATACTCTGTTCCTCAGTTTCACCTTCACTGTTCTACCAGGAGATATTTTTTCTTAAAAAAATAATAAATGGTTTTATATAGGAGACTTCACCTTTCACACATTTCAAACTTTGATTCTATATATTTCTGAGTATTTTCTCAGAACTATCTGCTATTTTATCACTGAGATTGCAAGACTGAGAAAAAATGAAGAAAGTAAAAAAAAATATTCCTGGACTGTATGGAGCCAGAAGAAAGATTATGTGTTCAGAGTAGATGGAAAGAATGGGATTTATATTTAAAAAGTAAAATTCTTTCTGTGAGTGGAGACTGAATACTACGTAGAATAGACAAAAACTAATGGAAGATTTGCAAGTTGAGAGGAGGATGATATCTGTGTCTCAAGGGATCAAACCTCTATATATCACAGTCAAATAAAGTTTAGTGGACTAAATGTAGGCCACTAAATTTAGATGATAGACTGAATTATGGAAAATGGATTGATATTCTTCTTGGTAAGCCAGTGAAAACAACAATAGCTTTAGGAAAAGAAAATCTACATGAATCTGTGCACCTAGAACCAAGCATGTAATGGGAAGCAAAAGAGAAGTACACATAACACTACAAAGTTCTTTACACTGATGTTGAAAACAGTTGATCAGAAATTAGTGTAGAACGAGATTATTTTTTATGATAGTGTTTTTTGTTTGTTTGTTTGTTTTTTGTTTTTTTGGGGAGAGGCCCTGAGGATTGAACATTGAACTCAGGCCCTTGTATTTGACAGGAAAGCACTTATTCTACTGAGCTACCTCCTCAGCCTATGATCATGGTATTGTGAAAGACAAAAGCTAAGGGCTCGCAAGATACATTAGTGGACTAAGTGCTTGATTAGACAAGTGTAGGGACTGGGGTTTGATCCTTGTTCTCTCTTGCCTCACTGACACCACCCTTATGTGCATTAAACTAGCGGCCTGGTCCTGGTGTGGTGGTGTATGTCTACAATCCCAGTGCTGTGGAGTCTGAAAACAGGAGGATCACTACAAGTAAGAGCTATGTAGTGAGACCTTATATCAAACACACAATTTTCTTTAAAGCTAATATTTTATGATTTCCTTATAGGTACCACAAAACATTATAAAGTTTCTCCAATAATTTGTTATATAATTATGACTGACTTTATATAGTAAACAGTTTACAAAATTTACAAAGGATGTGCAATTTCTCTAAAATCAGAAAATGAGATGAATAATCTGCAATATATCCAGGTATTTCTGGTTCTTGAGTTTGAAGTTTTAAAAATACTGTATTACTGATTACATGATGCTTGACCACTAAAGGAATATAAGATACCTTTAAGAGAAAGAAAAAAGAATGAATGTGCTAAAAACTGAAAAATGAAGAGGAAAGCAATTAAAATTAGATAAAATAATAATGCAAGGAACAACCACCAATAATTCTTGAATTATCTCTGTGAGTTATCACAGCACAAACAACACAAACCTCTAAGTATAATCACAATTAATTGTTTCTCAGATAGTATATCAATGTTATTGATATGGAAACATTCAATCTTTAAGTATTGTGTACTTAATTTCACAGAGTATTGTGTATATGTTACCATAGAACCTATATATTCTAGTGATAATAGAGCTAGTGTGAAGAATAAGACAGGTAAAGGAAGGAAAAATTAGTTTTGCTATGTTAATTGGTTCAGAATGGGCAGGTAATATTAATTAGGTCAAACAATTTCAAGTGAAATCTAATGAAAGCTTCTGAGATTAGAAAAACTAAATCCATGTTCTTGAGAGATAGGGACATTTAACTGATTGAAATAATCTTTCTTCCTGTACGTTATGTTAGGTACAAGGTTGATATCTGAAATTACCAAATTGTCAGTGTGAGAAAAACCAGTCTGATGATTAATACAAGGCACAATGATGATTAGCTGAGGTGAATTTGTCTCTGGAATTTTTAATTATGTGAACCTCTAAACGCTTGCATTTCTTAAGAGACATACAGTTCTTCCTTTTATTTGGAGTTAAAAGCATTCAGAATGTGTATTTCAAAAGTTTAAGTATCATAAAACTATATGAGATGAGATCAATTTAATTTTAAAAGTATGGATTTTGATCATCTCTTTTATAAATCATAAGTTTAAAAATTTGAGCTAAAATTCACTATAATTTTCTTGTTTAAAAATTTGAAGTAAAAAGGGTAAAACCTGCTTGGGCCACTCTCCTGTTCCTCTCTTCGAGAGGGGCTTTCTTTCCCCCAGTAAATCTATTCTGCTCATAACCTCTGCTCCTAAAATTCATTCTTTGGTTTTAGAGAATAAGAACGCATGCCATGTACTTTTTCCGGTTATTATCATTTTTTCCCCTGTATTATTTGGAGGTCATCCACCAGGGATCAGGCTTTTTTTTTTTTTTCTCCCTGTATCACTTGGTGTTTCAAAAAAAATGAACGAAAAAAAGTAAGATATTGTCTCGTAAAATATAGCCAATTAGTCAAAAAAGAGAATGGGTGCTATATCGAATGCCGTTTCCTAAGAGGGCTATTCCTATAGACACACATACCAATATATAATGATAAGAAAACTAGTGAAGTTCAAAAAAGATCACTTGAAATACAAAAGTGGAGAGTTTTCAAAGCATATACAAAATGAAGCTACAATTTACATGATTCTTAACAAAAGTCTAGCTTTTTTTGTTTGTTTGTTTGTATTTTAGAGAAGTCTCCAGTTGTTCAGGGACTCACTACTACATTGATTGGACTCATAGTGATCCACATGATTACAGCCTCCCAAGAGCTGGGATTAGAGGTGCGGCCACCATGCCCAGTCTCGGTTGTGCCCCAGAGGTGGGGCTGGCACAGCAGGCTTGAGGATCCAATGCCCTGCCTTTGAACCTGCTTGCAGGTGTTTAATCCACTGAGCTATTTGGCCGGCCCTTACAAATGTCCATTTTTAAGAAAAAGGCAGAAAAATAAAAACTTCTTTATTAAATTTTCTCAAAATTCATTGAAAAGGAGGCATTGTTACTTAACCAGTACATGTCTCAGAAGTCTATATGTGGTGAGCATTTGTTGTTTAAGATTGATGAAGCTTACTAAGAAAAGATCCTTTTCAATTATGTAAAAGAAAGTTAGCTGTTAATGCAATGTATATTTATGCAGAAATATAAAGTGGAATCTATCAAAACTTACATATAATGATAATTAGAAATCAGGCTCATTAATTTCAACTGTAAAATTTCTTAAAAATCAATAGGAAATGATTTAAATACACAAAACTAGAAGTGAATTTCACTGGAACGAAATAATAAAGCTACAAGATTTACATTTACTCGTAAAATAGGTTAGATTTAAGACTCTCAAAAAGAAATATGGTGCTGTGGGGGCCTGTAGCTTAGCTCAGTTGTTTAAGCACCTGCTTGGGCAAACACAGCCAGGTGCAGGGGCCGGAGTTTCGAAGCCCTGCCTGCTGTGCCGGTTCTGCCCCCGGAATGCTCTTAGATTGCAAATTACAGGTGGCACGCACCTGTAATTCGAGCTCTTGGGGGGCTGTGAACAAGTGGATCACTATGAGTCTGATCTAGTAGTGAGACTCTGAACACCTTGTAGACTCATCCTTAGAATACCAAAAGAAAAAAATGAAAAAGAAAAAGAAATAATTATAGTGCTTTCCTATGAACGTTAAAAGCTGAAAGGATAAATTTCAGGCTTATAGAACAGCCAACAGTAATCTCAAATTGGAGAACAAAGGAAAATATAAAGTTTAGAACAGCCAACAGTAATTTCAAATTAGAGAACAAAGGAAAATATAAAGTTTAAAGCTAACATGTGCAAAATATCTGCATTAAAGTCCAGATATTTGTTTCTGATATATGGCCTGCACAAGGAAATTTTTTTTTTTTGTATTTAAGGGAAGCATCTACAGGGTTAGAATGTCCAGGGTCTCACTACTAAATCAGACTTGTAATAATCACCTATTTAGCTATTTACAGCCGCACAAGAGCTGGGATTATGGATGCACACCACCATGTCCAGTTTTTATCACTGTCTCACTGTGCCCCAGGGCCATGGACAGTGCAGGCCCTAGGGATCAAACCCCTGGACTCTGTGCCTGGTAACGGGCACTTTAATCTGCTGAGCTATTTGGCCAGCCCTCAAAGAGGCCACAGGCATCTGTTCACCATCTGGTGAGAGTCCTTGTACTTGCCAGGCAGGCTCTTAAGCTTCTGCATATATCCGCAGCCCTAGGTAATTCTTTAAAAAAAAAAAAAAATTACCAACAAAAAGTTGATCCACAGTGCACGAGACTGTCAATTTTTATTTTATCAGTCATCAAACTACTATACAGACAATTATAGCTTGTTAATATTTAAAAAGAAATTAAAGATGTAGTGGTGCAACTGTGCAGAAAGAAAAAGAAAAAATAATAAAAAAAGATGTGGAGAAACTGCCTGGCCCAAAGTCTAAGACATCTATGCTTCATGCTTGCATCTTACTGGCAAGAGGCGGCTCATAATGGAACTGCGCTTGTAAGTAAGGATTAGTAGAGCTGCCTGGGTTACGATGAGATTATTAAGATGGGCTCTAATGCAGTAATGAAATATGGTTGATACCTTTGGAGTAAGAGGAAGGTAGGACATGGACGCACAGAGGACAGATAATATGATGTCCGCCCTCGGGCAAGGAGAGAAGGTGCTGAATGAAAGAAGGCTGCCACCTTCGTACCTCTGATATCCAGGATCCATAATAGGGAGAACACACATTTCTATTGTGTTCTTTAACACAAGAACACATGATCTAATTCATGCACTTGGAGATAATTTTTATAGCCACCTTGGCAAGCTAATTTAATTGCTGCAATCTACATTAGCAGAGCAGAGACTTTTCTACTAACAAAGAGCATGCCATAATCATCATATTAACTAAGAAAATCAAGTTTATAAGTCTAAAGAAGATGAATATATTTCAGTCTATTTCTTTGTAAAATCGGGTAAGTAAAATGAAAATACTTTTCCCTTAAAAACAAAAACAAAATAAATAAATTTAAAAAACCACAAAGGCAGGTGAGAACTCAGAGGATAAAGCAAACTTAGGCAAGAACAAGTATCAGTTTAATCCCCAGCTCCACATGCTGTGCCAGCCCCACACCCAGGGCGGGCTGAGCTGGCCCGAGGCCAGGCATAGTGGCACATGGCTGCAATCTCAGCACTGCAGAGTCTGAAAGCAAGGGGGCCATGAATTTGAGTTGCTTAGTGAGACCCTTAAATAACCAAATATATTTCCTAAAATTATATATATAATTATATATAATTATAAATATGCATTGTAAATTTACATGTAAAATTACATGTAAAGTATACTTCAGCAAACAAATATTTTTTATTTAAAAGAATTAATATAAATCCTAGCAAATATCAAAGCTCAAATTTATAAAAAGCAATGTGTACTAAAAAAGATCCATATAATTGACAACTTGGAAATGAATTCCTAGAAAAATTAATTTTATTTGCTTACATTTGTGTTATTCAATTGATACTCTTTGACAACTGAGATACATTAGTTCTGTCAAAAACAAATCAAAGAAAGGGAGAACAAGAATGGACTTAAATTCTATAAAGATCTCCATATCTTGTTTTAAGATGAAAATGAAAAAATAAACTTGCTGTATTACGTGATGTTATCTTCATTTAGTTGTTCAATTACCAGATATGCACTTGTAAATTTGGTTTAAAGAAAACACAAAACAATGTTGTAAAATTCAAAAGGGGAAAAATTCAGAGCAAAAAACATTTGCTAAGCATTAACTGCTCATTTCAAAAAACCACCAGCAATAGACAATACAATTATCCCAAAATTCTGCATATACACATACATATGTTTTTTGCTTCTTTCATTTGTCCTATTCCTCATCCCATTTTCCCTTCTCATTGAACAATTTCTTTGCCTTTAACATTATCGGTTGTACCTTTTATATTTCAACTATTCTTGCAGAGTCTCGCTCTAGCGAGATAATATGATGTTTGCACCGGTGGATCTGATTGTTTCACTGGAATTCTTTGAACTCCGTCTCACTCTGCCTCTTCCTCTTGTTCTCTGTCTCTATTTCTGTCTCTCTGTCTCTCTCTCAAACTCTCGCTCTCTTCCTGTCTCTGTCTCTGTGTCTGTTTCTCTCTCTCCCCCTTTCTGCCTTTCTTTCTCTTTATTTATTATCTTCTTAAGACAAAAAATTGAAACTAGCAACGCATTCAGTGGCACTAGGCTGCCACCATTATTCTGTTGACCCAGATGAGCAGCTGTCACACTCCCACATGGGCAGACCTTCTGAGTCTTGCTGACTTGAACTCCATTTCCATAAAATAGCAAGAGCCATACCTCACACACAGCGCAGTGGATTATCTCTGAGTTTAATTTGTTATACATTTAAAATGTCATGAAGCTGAGAGAATAAATCACAATCTTTCAGACTGCAAACTTGAAAGGATACGGGTTGAGAGCTAGAATTGTGAATTTGTGTTTAAATCTTGCAGAGGAATTGCATTTCTGCCCCACTTCTTAAGATAGTGTCATCTTTCTCTTATTAGCAAATCACATGAGGGTGTAGATATTACTGGTATTCAGAAGAGTTTCTATAGAATAATGTATCATTACTTAACAAGATATTTTGCCCATTTTATGTAAGAAGTCAACCCTGTTTTTCCAACACAGCAAACCCTATAAGTAATAGTCTCCAGTTTTATATTTCTTTTTTTTTCCAGTTTTATAATTCTTAAATAAATTAAATCATTTGAAAATTCTTTTGCATAAGTATTGCTTCAGCTTAGAGCTATTGTACGATTTCTATCCTCCTAACCAGATACTTATCAATATTTCCACAGTTCAGGGCTCTTTATTAGTGTTTATTGTATGGTGTTTATTGATAATATTGCTATTTTCATATATAGAACTTAACTGTGTACAACAATTGATGACAAATAATAGTTACTAAATAAAACATAGCTAAGTCATTTTATTAACTTTTAGAAATTTTCACTTATAGGCAATTCCTTTTCCGAGCATGGAAATAGTATCTCTTCTTTGTGATACACAATATTTTTAAATTTAACTTGACCCCCACATTCAATCCAAATTATTTAGTTCCAAATGAACTGTGAATACATTTAAAATCAAAACTTTTGTGGAGATAAAATTCTTCCTTTAAGACAAGTGACAAATAGAAAGAATTTCAAAGCTGGGTGTGGTGGCACAATCCTGTAATCCCAGCACTGGGAGGCTGAGGCAGGAGGATTGGTGTGAGTTCGAGACCAGCCTGGGCTACAGAAGTGAGCTCAAGGCCAGCCTGAAATGCATAGCGAGACCCTGTCTCAAAAAGACCAAAAAAAAAAAAAAAAAAAGAAAAGAAACAATTTCAAACTTTTCGCAAATAGTCTTAAAACTTTTCCAAAAGAAATGTGAGAAAACTTGGACTCATTAGAGATTATTCAAACTTGCCAACAAGGTTCTCCATGAGGGTGAGGAGTGCACCATCTTCCCCTCTGGAGCCAGGAAGCGATGCTCAAGATGAGGACCAAGCTTCCCCAAAGTTCATCTGGATGAACGTGACAGCCAGCATGACAAGGTCCTCCAGCTAAATAGCCCCCAGGAGAACTAGCAACCTCCAAGGCCTCCCAAAGTTTCTCCAATCAGCATTCCTAACAGCACGCCAACAACATCTCCATTTCTGCCTTCTATGTTGCTGGGAATAACAACTGGGCCTCTCACACCCAATACCATGCTACTTTAATTCAGCTGGGTCTAATAAGTTGAGTACTTGTTAGAAATCTGCAACAAATGCTAGTTTAATGGCTTTGTATTTAGAATGTAGGTTTAAGAGATTTAGAGTTATAGTTTGATCATTGCTATGTGTCAAATGTCTAGAAAAATCCCAGGAATTTAGCATATAATTCAAATACGTATGAAAGAAGTTCTGGTTTGTGCAGGGTAACATGAAGGCAGACCAAGAGTATGACTCATGAGAGGGTGCGTTTTTTCTTCTTATTGTCAATGTTATGGTTTGTGTCTAGTTGTTCCCTCAAATCCTCATGTAGTCAAGGGGTGGGGACTTCTAGAATTTTGGATTAACTCATGATCTACTGGGATTATGAATGATTCAAGGATGAGATTTTGGATCTGAGTACTTCAGGGATTATAGGTGTGGTCTGGGGTGGATATCCTGAGGCAGAGAGCCTGAGTACAAGAGAGACAAATTCCTTCTTTGTTGTCTATGTTACTGTTTTTGGCCAATTGCTGTTGTTGGCCTGTTGCAATTGTTGCTGTTCTGCTGCCTTGAACTGGCTGCTCTCTGCCCTGTGCCACTCAGCCTTGGAGCCAGCTATGGACTAAAACCTCCAGTAACCGTGAGCTGAATAAACCCTTCCTTACTTCATTTTGGATGCCAGGTATTTGTCCCAGCAATGAGAGAAGCGTAACTGAGACAGTCTCAATCAATCTTTGTTGTTGAGATAACAAACTATCATAGGGACTGGGGATATAGCTCCATGGCACAAGTGCCTGCCTGGCAAGTGCAAGGTTGTGAGTTTGAACCCCAGTCCTGCAAAAGAGAGACAGAGAGACAGAGAGAGAGATTACCATAAACTCGTTGACTTAAAATAACCCAAATAACCCAAATGCCCAAATGTATTTTATCTTTCTCTAGCTCACAGGTCTGAAGTGGGTTTCACTGGAGTAAAGTCCCAGTGAAGGCAGGATCCACTCATTCCTGGACATCCTAAGAGAAATCCCATTTCCCACATGTGAAAGTCTGCCTACAGTTTTTGGTCTTTGCCTCTTCCATCTTCAGAGTTGGAGAGTAACATTAAGCCAAGTCCATCTCACATGGTATCACTCTGAGGTGACTGTTCTTCCTGTTCTCTCTTTCACATTGAAATATATATTTTAATTGCAGTGGGGCCTTGTATAATTACCCAAGATAAATAACCACTCTATTTTAAAGTCAGTTTATTTGCTGCTGTCAGTGGGCATCACCGCTTACTTCCCTTCTTATCTTTAATATCTAACACCCAATATGCCTACATTTATAGTTGCTAACTTGAAGTGAACTTTTAATTGTGAATGAGACCACAGTGCTGGCCAAGGAATTGACTTCAGGAGAAGCCAAAGCTGCACAACTGTGAGAATTTATGTTTCCATTGTGCCACACACACAATCTGTAGTATCTTGTCATGGAGGTCTAAACAGAAGAATGAAGCAACATGATTCCATCTAGTCCCTTAATAGATGTATAACATAACATACTGTATAACATAACATACGCTCAAGCCCTAGTGAACAACCTTGTGAGTGATTTCCTCTGTACCAGTCTCTGACTCATTGCTACCTTGGGATGACCCAGCTCTTCCTACAGTGCACACTTTAATTTTATAAGGTGATCATTTTTATTCTGTCTAGCATTATTAAAATTATTTATTATGACTTATGATACAATAAAATTTTTATAGCTTCATTATATTTTCTAAAAATCCATTTGGGAATTCTTAGAAGGAAAAATTCCCTCCTGAATTATTCTGCTACCATAATAGTCCATAAGGCACGGAAGAATTTCCCTCTTTATAACTTAGCGACAATGCCCTGATTCAGGACCTTTTCTTGCATCAAGTTGACAGGAAGGCCAAGAAAGGGCAGAAAAACATAGCAAATGGACAACAAATAAATAGGCCAGGAATTGAGCTTTCCAGATGATGGAGCCTGAATATGATGAGGCTGTTATTTCCAACATTGATGGTAGTGGGCTGGATCAATTGCAATTGCTCGCTCTTTCTTTTTTTCTTTCTTTCTTTCTTTCTTTCTTTCTTTCTTTCTTTCTTTCTTTCTTTCTTTCTTCCTGCCTTCCTTCCTTCCTTCCTTTTCTTTTAAGAGTTATTATAAAGCACAGTATAGGGCAGAGTAAAAATTCTTTTTTTTTTCTTTTTTCTACTTTTTTTTTTAAAAGCTGGTCAAAAGAATAAATTTAACATGAGGCAGATAAATAGGAGAAAATCAGACAGAATTAGTTAACACCATTTTTTGGGGATAGAGGAGCCTTCATTAGAGTCAGACCAATTAAAAAGTGAAACTAAAATATACATTGTGTGAACTGCACAAAAGAATAAGAAATTATGAAAAAAAAACTGTCAGGACAAAGGGATTGGGCTAATATAGGTAATTAAGTAGAGCACTGCCTAGTTAAGGTAGGGTCAGTTTAACCAGAGTTTTACAGGTGTCCTACAGATTCAAATTCTTATTAATGAAGATATAAATGTTACCTTTCTTCCATATAAGGCTCTGGCCACTTCAAGGGTTTTTAACTAAGATAGTCAGTGACAGGGAAACTGTTGGGAAAAAAAGCCAACATCAAGCCTACACAAGACCGCACTCATGTCAGCCGGCAGGAAGGAGCAGTGTAATGACTGCAGCTAGCATGTGCCGGGCTGCTAAGCAGACCTGAACAGCAGTGACGGCTCGGTAGGCAGAGTCTTTATAGAGCAGGGAAGGGAGGTAGGTGAGTCATAAAGCGTCCTTAACTGGGCCAGGGTGCACTGCTCATGCAGAAATGGGGAAGTGGAGTCATCAAGTGTCCTTTTCTGGGCTAGTGTGTTCTGGGTGGGCAGGAATGGGGAAGGGAAGTCATCAGCTGTCCCAGAGTATAGAGTCCTTGAAGCAAACTGAAATGAAGCTATATGTATGATCAGCCGGGCGCAGACCATCAAGGATGCAGCACAGCTGTGTTTGGTGCATCCTGAAACATCAGAAGTGACAGGGGGAAAGGGGCCCATGGCTGAGTGCCTTAACAGTCAATACGCCAGATGAGCATATTTTGGAATGACATATTCTTTACATCGTCAACAGAAAAATGATCCAGTGAACTACTCAAACAGACATAAAGGATATATGTAAAAGAACTGTTAAAGTTGGATTGATTACACAAGGAAAAAATCATAATGAACAATTTTTTTTGAAAGATCCTTACTAGAATAGAAAACCACCAACCATAAGTAGACAGCAAGGTCACACCAAACAAAGACACAGAGCACAGCCAGCTGATGGGTAGTCAGGTTCACTCAGGTGCATCCACGGAAGAGGTGTGCCTGAGCAGCAGCAAGCACAGCATGCACTGTCCAGCACCGTGTGGGCTTTGGCTTTTTCTTTTCGTTTGTTTGTTTTCTCTGAGATCAAAATAGAAAAAGAAAGAGGGAAAAGTAATGAATGAATTTGTAAAACATCAGATTGTATTTAAAATATTTATTTTCTACTCAAAGAGATATAGTTTTGGTTTTATACAATCCAGTCCACATTTCCTAAGTTTAGAGGACAGCTTCACTGGCAGCAATTATTTGAGCACCATTCGTGTCTTCCAATCCCCAAATCCTGTAAATATATTCAAACTGTGGGGACAAACGCATAGCTCAGTGCATTAAAGTACCTGCTAAGGCAGAGCAGTGGCCAGGGTTTGATCCTGCAGCATGGCCTGCTGCCCCACCCACCATGGGGGCCCACTGAGAAGCTGATTGAGACAGAGTGTGGTGGCGCATGCCTGTAATTCCAGCTCTTTGTAGGCTCAACACATTCAGATCACTATGAGTGCAAGTCCAATCTACTTATAGTGAGACTCTATAGACCCTTACTAATATATATATATATATATATATATATATATATATATATATATATTTCTCTATATATATACATATATATATAAATTCAAATTATGAATTCCTCAAAAGAATTCTAGTATTTATCATGAATATAATCTTTCTTAAAGCTATAAATTTCAGTCTGTTTAAAATAGCGTCTGCATTTGGTACTTGTGGATTCCCTCAGAGAACCTACAGAACATGTGTCATTTTTTTAAATTTTTGCCAATGAAGGAATAGAGTTTCAGAGAAACAAATTTCCTAGTTAACAGTTGTTGATATTAGAATATGAAAATATTCTAATATTAGGTTTGGAATTTTCTGGTAACCTTGGGTATATTAATTTATTGTGGGATAAAATAAAATGAAATGCAAGACTTGACTCTGAGACAGTCCTTCCTCAGTGCTAAAATTAGCTCAGCCTCAAGAGGACAACATCATCCTGGCATAGGTTCTAAACATACACAGCAGCTAAATATATACGCAAATAAATAAATAAAAATAGATGGATACAGTAGGCCCTTGTGTACTAAAATTATTCTCAAAGGCCATTTGTAACTAAAATTGCTTGTAAATCAAGAATATTTTTCCCTATATGAAATAATGGAAATACCCATAATTTATTTCTATCTCAGTTACCTTTCACTTGTTTCTGGGACAAATACCTGACACCCAAAATGAAGGAAGGAAGAATTTATAGCTCACAGTTACTAGAGATTTCGTTTCACACACAGATGGCTCCAAGGCAGCATGGCACGTGGCAGAGTGCAACTTTTCATAGTGATGAAATAGAGCAGAGAGCAAAATGGAGGAGTAACGGCAACAACAGCTACAGAGAAAGCCTCCCTTCGATTACACTCAGGCTGTCAGCCCTAGGCTGCATGCACTATCCATGCCCATAATCCGAGCAGCACTCACACTAGTAATCCCAATGGATCATGATCGGCTCAAAAACTCTAGAAGTCCACATCATGACCTACAAGACGTTTTGGAGGGACAACTAGACACTAACCATAGCACTCCAAAGTACCCTTTATTAAACTTTTTATAGCAAAAACAGGTGCTATAATGTGGGTAATTTATCAGAAATACCAATAGTTTTCCTAGTGTGTTCACCAATATCTATATCTATATCTATCTATCTATCTATCTATCTATATCTATCTATCCAGATAGATAGATAGATATACATACATATATATATATATATATATATATATATATATATATATATATATATATATACCTTGTTTACCAGTAACAATTCCATACTGTACTTACAATTCAAGTTGACATCCTAGGCTCTCAGTAGGGAGCAGGAATACTGTTACATTGGGAAGGAGAGTATTTGAGTCTTGCTTCCTTCCTTTCCTGGAGAGAGTCTGGGGAGTGCAGCACCTGCTTGTGGCTCACTTGGCATCCACCTTTTCAGAACTAAAAATTGGTCTCATGTCTGTTTTTCTCTTTAATACGGTTCTGTACTATGACATGATATTGTGATTAACCAAGTGAATACAATAACTCACCTTGTCTCTGTCTGGTTGGGTTTCTTAACAAATGTTCATAGTTTTGTCCATTTTTCCAGGATTTCCTTTATTTGGAAGAACTTCACTGTACCGGTTGTTGATACTCTCCCTCCTTGACAGAAAGCTGCATAGCTGACATTTTCTGTTGCCCAGACAGATGTTGCTGAAGTTCCTCTGTAGACAGTTCCTCTGAATGCCCCCCCACCAGTTCCTCAGCGTCAGTGCAAGTCTATGAACTTTCCTATAGCGACTTTGTCATCAACATCAGGGACCGTTGAGGGCTCAGGATTCTTTATACAACCTTCAAGGTCTTTCCTGTGCAATTTTAGGTCATTCTTCCAGGCAGAAATCAGTGTCCCTAGAAAGGCCACAGTTGAGCATTTTTCAATTAACTCCACACAGGAAAGGACATTGTAATGTTCCTTTCAGAACTCTTTAAAGGTTTCATCTCTATCTGAGACCATCTGAATGTAGCTGAGGAACAGTTCCTTATTGTGTAACTTACTAAAGTTAGCTAGAACCAACTGGTTCATAAGCTTCAGTAGAGGGGTTGTATTAGGTAGGAGGAACTTGATAGAGAACCATGGAAATTCTTCAGCCAAATCTTGCGGTTGTGAAGGAGCACTGTACATGATGAGATCTTCGTGTGGTAAAACTTTTTCCTCTGTATATTTCTTTACAGTAGGACAGAAAGCTTCCCTGATCCATTCAAAAGTTATTTTGTGTTAGATCTCCACATGATCTCTGGCATATTCATTATGACTATATTTTTTAAACATTCTAGGGATTTCAGAGTGACAACATAAAAGAAGCTTTATTTTGCAGTCACCACTGACAACTTCACATAGTAGTAAATTTGACCTATCTTTCATAGGATGGTGCAATGAAAAAAGTATTTTCATTTCTTCCTGGGTAATGTATGTTCTCCTTTGTTTGGAGCCACAGGAAGCCAGGGAATTAATCAAGTGTTTGCAGGTGCGACTGGGCTTTCCTGCCTGGAGCAGAAAGCTAACCCAGTGTGAGAAAATATCATGTGAGAAAAACATCCTATCGAGTTCAGGTCAGCTGATTGGTTGATGGGTAGCCTTGTATTATGGGATGCGAACCTTGTAAAGGTATAAAGGATCCCTTGCGAGTGAGTGAGTTAGTCTCATCCATCAGGCAGACTAGCAACCACCTAGCCCAACTTCCTTTTTGTCCTTCTTTCTGATTCCTACCACCGTGCCTCCCCCAGGCTGAACCAGTTCACAGTAAGATCGACGGATCCCTACACTCCTTGGCATTTTCTTCCAGAAAGTGACAATTTCATCACAGTTGAAAGCTTGAAAACAGCAAAAACTATTTCTCTCTGCCATTGTTTTGAAGTGATCTACATAATATTCAGCAGCCCTTTTATCAACACGAGCTGCTTCATCATGCCTAGTTGTGCTATGAACCCCAATTCTCATGTTAAAATTGTGAAACAATTCCTTGCCAGAATGAAACCTTTCACCATTAGCACTCATTGTTGAGTTATCTTTCTTGAGATCTGCATTTATAAACCTAGTTCTTTTAAGAGTTACAGACTCAAATAGACTACATTCTCCCATCGGACCGTCACACTAATAATAGCGCTTCCACCTCCCCCAACACTGTTCAGCATGACCTTGTAATTTGAGTAACAACTTTAGCAGCACTGGCTTCTTTATACATATCTTTTCTCTGCAAAACTGTCAACATAGTAGACATTGACATGTTCAAGATTTTATTTAGATTGGTCAAACAAACACTGCCTGTGCCTTCTTACGTCCCCTTCCTACCTTAGGCTCTTTTCTAACATTTTGGGGGACATTGTGGTAGTAGTCACTGTGGTACTTTCATAAAACACTGACCAAAGACACTTCCAAAAACATGTGCATTGCAGTGGGAAACTGATGCTTAAATACACTTACAGGATTTCTTGCATGGTGAATCTTTGCTTACAACCACACAACCAACTAGCACTTGGATTGTAACTCAAGACAGTGGTTATCAGTTAAACCTAAAATTCCACTCATACACAAATCATTTGCATGTGTGGCTGGCATAACTCAAGGTTCCACCATAAATCTTTCACAAAGAAAAACAGGGCCAAGAGATGGAGGGTTGAAGAAGGAGGGAACAGGATGGGGATGAAAAAGAATTAAGATGTGTTGGGTTCAGGCACCAGTTTCCCAGCACAAATGTAGCCATTGTGTACCACAAACATGCTAATTCGAATAAAAATGCAAAACATTTCAGACTAACCCTTTCACTGGTTTCTTCTTGATGATAGTTTATCTTTCTTCTGATCAGTTACCCCAAAACTCAATTTGTTATTTATCTCAGTTCTACCTATTAGGGACTGACTCTGGAATATTAATTTTCAAAGTTTCAGTGCCTAGATGACAGTTGGGAGGGGTAACTCACTCTAGTCTGCGCTATAGCCACTTAAGTTGGAGAAAGCCAGTTATTAGAAGTTTCATGAAAACTAACTCTCAACAATTAGCTCAGTAGTTTTCCCTAAAGACATGCAATTTATAATCTTAATGTATAATTCTATGCGTCTATCTACTACCCAACACTGTACCACATCTATAGTGCTAGTTAAACTTTTTCCTTGAAATCAAGATTACATTTTACCTTTCCTCTTTCATTTTTTTCTTTTGTGTATTTTGTAAGCTGCTTGATATCTCTCTCCAAGTAGAAATTGCTGATGCAATGAAAATGGAGTGGAGGAAGATAAAATATCCCAATGTTTAATACTCAGAAATATTATGTAATTGCCCAGAGTTAGCAAATCATGCAGAATTATTTTAATTTCTCTTTCATTGGCTACAGAATCTTCCTCTCTGTTTAATTTCCAGTGGTGACAATTACCTCAAATACTTGTGAGCATTGCACTCACACTGAGCCAGAAGACATAATATTTTAACTTTCACTTGTATCTTCACCTCTCTTGTGACTTATATATTATCATAATGGATTTTACTTATGTGTCAAATTGGACAGATTTTCCCCAAAAGGTTAAAGAAAATGTTTCCCACAAGTAGCTAGAAAATGGAAAAAATGTTATTCAACATAGTCTTAACCATAATATTCTGCCCAGTCAAAGCCTAGGATCTAGTTACAAAGAGTTCATTTTATAAGAGGTTTGTAAATATATTAATTTATTGCCATGAAATCCCTAGGAGAATGGGTCTAAGTAATTTAAAAGTTCTACTACTCTAAAAATGTCAATATCTATAATCTAAATTTAGCCAAAAAGACTTTTTCTGTGTTCAGTATATTTCACACTTAAGAGAGTAGATACATGTGGCTGTGAGAAACATATCTGGTGATAATAAAAAATGATGCAGTTTGAGGCTATGCAAATCATTCAGTGTTAAGTTTTATTATTTACTCTAGTAAAAGTTGGAGCAAATGATCTCTCCTATTGTACATAACACTTTTCTCCACTTCAAAGTGTTTCTCATTAGATGACCATGAGAAATACGGACCTTTAGAGAAACTTTAATCTTTCAATCATTTTTTAAGTGAGCTAATTGCTCCTTTCATCAATTCTTTCTAAAATATGGGGACAGGAGTTGGGGAGCATTCTAAGCACCCCACACAAGCACAAAGACCCAGGTTCAACCCCTGGTACCACTGGTTCATTATTCATTGGTGATTCACATAAGTAGAAATTCATTTAATGAATGCTTTCCATGATCTGACAGAGTAGTTTCCATTCTGTTTCAAATAAGAGAAAGCAGCTCAGCTTGTTCATTACTTATCACTGGAGTCAGGTGTCTTCTTGGCAATAATACGTTCAGTTTACCACCTTTTTATGTAAATGTTTTTAAATTTTACACATAGTCTGTACAGTTAAATATTGTTCTAAATTTTATTTATTTGGCAGAGAGTCTCACTATGCAGTTCAGACTCTACTGTATTTCCTGTCTCAGCCTACCAGCACCGGGATTACAGGAGTGCACGAGTAATCCCAAGTTCAGGCCAGCATAGTGTACCTGGGCTTCCAGGGCCAGCACTATATGTGATACCAGGAATCAAATTTGTGTTCTTGCACTTTCCAGGATCTATTTTTTTTTTTTTTTTTGTCTTTTTGAGACAGGGTCTCATTATGCAGTTGAGGCTGGCCTTGAGCTCACTTTTGTAGCCCAGGCTGGTCTCGAACAGGCACTGATTCTCCTGCCTCAGTCTCCCAAGTGCCGGGATTACAGGTGTGCCCGACCACGCCCAGCAAGACCCTTTTTTTAATAACTCTCAAAATTAAGAACAACAATACATAATTTCTGTTTTATATTGTTAAAGATTTTGTAATAATACATATTTATAAATATCTGTAAGAAATTAAAGTTGATTTATTTTGTTATAATTTACTATTGGCATTACTCTTACATTGACATTAAGATGTCTAAATATAGTTGATCAGTAGGGCTTTCCTTCTTGTTCAATACATACCAGTACCTTTCTAAGCTACTCTCCATTTATGCGACAAAACTCTTTCCTTTGAAAATGTTGTTTTCATTGCACATCTGCAATTTCTCAATGTCTTTAGGATGTTACATTTCTCCACAGTTGATTTTCAACCTGGAACTTACTTAAACTCCCTAATTTAAACAGCTGATATTTCCTCAGTTCTCCAATTCTCATACAAATGGTTTCGCTTGGTGAACTACATAAGTCCTAGGTATAAATAGCTAGCTTTTCTTTACGACAATACATACCTCAGATACTAAATTTACGTAAGAGCATTGCTGTTTGCCTTGATTATACATCTACAGCAATGGATCAAGTCAACTAAAGTGAGGACATTAACAAAAATCAAGCATGAGATTTGCTAACAAATGAGAATTTTACATATCAAAACCTGAAGATTTTTCCCAAGGTTTTAGAATGAAGGCAAAAGTAATAACTTTCAGAAACAAATGCATGAAAAAGAAACCAACATGTAAGCCTATGCCATCTTTGATCTCTTATCTATTATTTAGTAATTAATCATTCCAAATTGCCTTTCCTTAAGTAATAGCTATATATTTTGCTCGTGATTTTGTCAACGAATTCTTCAGTTCAAACTGACTTCGATGCTTCTCTGAAGCATCTCTCAGGCATCTGCAGTGGACTGTCAGTGTGAGATTTGTGTCTCGGGGCAGGCTACCTGTCATCTTGGGCATTCTTGCCCCAAACTCCACAGATCTTCTTTCCATTGTATAGGCAGGGAAGCCAGAGAAAGAAATGGGTGGAGGTGAAGTAGCAAGAAATGGTTTCTTAAGGCTATGAAGAACAACAAGTCTCTAAACCAGCACTGAACGAGTTCTGTAGCATTTCATTGGGCAAAAACCCCAGCTCACCAAGAAAATAAGTTTTGCCTGTTGAGGCAAGAAATTGTAAAACTGTACTGCATGAGTAGACTCAGCAGGTTATTAGGGCAGGGAGGACCACTATAACAAAATACCCAGGTATCAATTATCTAACAGTTTTCTCCAATGATATAATAATAATAGCATTATATATATATATATATATATATATATATATATACACACATATATATATATATATATATATATATATATATCAGTAAATAGAGAATAATAAAGTGCTTTTTATGCCTCCTTTTCATTAAACCAATTGAATTCATAATGATATATTCTAATAATTTTAATTTGTTTTCTCCAATATCATTTGATCAGTATTGTATCTTCCTAATTTTTAAAAATGTTCCTGTAATCCCAGAACTCAGGAGGCTGAGGCAGGAGAATCAGTGTGCGTTTGATACCAGCCTGGGCTACAAAAGTGAGCTCAAGGCCAGCCTCAACTGCATAGCGAGACCCTGTCTCCAAAAGACAAAAAAAAGTTACACAAATTCCTAAAAGGAAAGAGTTAGGAAAGGACATGTCTAACTAAGTAATGCACACATTTTTAAAACTGAAACTGGCCCTTTTCAAAAATATGAAGAAGTCATCTAGAATGAAAAGATAGCTTTCAGGAAAGTTTTCTTTACACCACGTGACTTCTGTACAGTGAGGAGAAACATAGGTTTGGATTATGGAGAGAGAATGGAAAAGAAAACTGCAAACATGATTGAGTCACGTTAGTTAGTAAGTCTGATAATTCGTTCCTTTCGTGTATATTTTCACGTAAGTATTTGGTTCCCCACTGTGAACTTACAAGATGCTAGCATCAGTTCCTGGCTAAGAAAATAGACCTCCATAGAGAGTGGCAAAAAGAGATGCTGAGGAGTCATCCTACGGTACATTGATATAGCCATACAGAGAAATTTACAGACAATGTCACTCCTATCAATCTTGTCAAGATATAATTGAGCTCTGTGAATGGACAATAGGCTGTAGTTTCCTTATTTTACCCAAAACCCTTAATAGGAACCAAAGTAGTTTCTTTCTCATAGGAAGCTATTATTCTCGTTTGCCAGTATATTGATATACTGCAAAAGCAACAGTGGGCAAGCTGCCCTGTGCATAACATCAGTATGTATGGCTGAGTTCTTCACTGTACACTTTACCTATTTACAGTGAAATATTTTTTCTTTGCTGTTTTTCCCCATTCCAGTTGTTTCCTCTTGAGCAATTTCTTTTCCTTTCACAATAACTACTGTATCTTTTGGATCTTATTTACTTGTTCGGTATTTTACACTAGGGACACAACATACTATTTATACGTGTGAGTTTAATTTATTTCACTTATGAATATGGCCTCTAGTTGCATCCACTTACTTTATTTATTTATTTATTTATTTTTTTTTTGTCTTTTTGAGACAGGGTCTCACTATGCAGTTGAGGCTGGCCTTGAGCTCACTTTTGTAGTCCAGGCTGGTCTCGAACTCGCACCAATCCTCCTGCCTCAGCCTCCCGAGTGCTGGGATTACAGGCATGCGCCACCACGCCCGGCCATCCACTTACTTTAAAAAGCCTTAAGTTTATCATTATAGCTAAGTAGCATTCCACTATATAAAAGTACCACATCTTTTCCAAATACCCCTCAGGTGAAAGGCATTGGTTCATTTCCAAGATTTAGCTATTGCAAATTGTGCTGCTATAAATATGGATGCACATATATCGATGTGGTCTGATTTCAGTGTTTCAAGAAAACTATTCAGAAGTATAGCTGTGTTCGAAGAGACCTTTAATGATAGGGTTTTGAAAAAATTTCCACAGTGATATATATATACATGCACATAAACTAAAATAATTGTAGTACTAATATCCATTCATTGAAAGGAAGACGCAAAGCTTACATTATTTGATTAATTTTGCATTCCTGTATTTGCAATCCGAGCAACTACGTTGAAAATGGAGAATAATAAACTGCTCTTTTATGCACTCACTTCATGAAACCAATTTAATTGATAATGATGTACTGTAATGATTTTTAATGTTTTCTCCAATATCAATTGATCAGTATTGTATCTTCCTAATTTTTAAATATGTTATACAGATTCCTAAAAGGAAAGATTCAAGAAAGAATATGTATTATTAAACAATGCAGACATTTTTAAATCTCAAACTGGTGCTTTTCAAAGATACCAAGAAGTCATCTAGTATGCAAAGGTAGCTATATACTATATATTATACAACATTATATTGTGTATACTATACAATAATCATTGTTAATTTTCCTGTCATCTTGTTTTGAAATTCTGTATTGTTTTTTTTTTTTTTTTTTTTTTTTTTTTTTTTTTTTTTTTTTTTTTTTTTTTT
>PVJA010018737.1:0-39448 GCA_004027025.1 Myocastor coypus
CTCCTCCTCCTCCTCCTCCCTTATATAGTCAGAGATTTGGCTTTATGCTAGAGCTCCAGTTAGTTGTGTTGGTTCACTTCCCCGCCATTGTGGCTGAGAAGACCTAGCTGTTTTCCAGGAGTTCTCGTGAGGCTAGGGCTGGAACATTTAAGGTCCCCTTTCAGTGTAGCAGTGCATTTTAATCCATGTAGGACGCACACTCCCACAAGCTCTTATTCTAGCTTCTACGGTTATTATTTACACAGACAGCCCCGCGTAGGCAGGACTGAGAGGCGACACAGAGATAGTGGGCGTCCACCAGGGGCCTCCCCTGCCTCCTGCACAACGTCAGCCTCTTGCGGGGCACTGGTATACCTCAGGACTATCCCAGCCTGCAGGATGCAGCTGTTGTTACATAGAAGATCAGGCAATGAACACGAATGATCACATACAAGTCTTGTGGGAAATAATACAAAGGCGCTCAACTTCCTTCACCTTATGTGAAGTAGTTCTCCTCCTATAATGGGCCACAGAAGCCCTGTGCGGTGGCCCTCACGACTGCACCCCTGGTGCGGCACCATTCCCACTTACCGTGCCCTAGGCAGCCTGGGTGGTGTCCATCCGAGCTGCGGCCTCACCCAAGGGGAAGAGGACACAACCCAAGAAGGGCGTGCACGGAGGCCAGGCAGGTTGGCGTCGCCAGGTGCTTCACAGAGTGGCATGCTCTTCTCTGCCTGCAGCAGCCCAGGCAGAGGGTCTGCATTCTAGAAAAGGAGACACATGTAGAGATTTTAATCTACTTATTTATTTATTTATTTATTTGTGGAACCGGGCTTGAACGCAGGGCCTTCCACTTGCCAGGCAAGTGCTTATTCTGCCAAGCTATTTCCCCAGCCCTTAGATTTTTAATTTCTTTGCTCACTTTAGTTTTGCTTTTCAAAATTCTTAAAGGTGAATTGTCCCCCAGTGTCTAAAGGGAAAAGCCCAACACCCTACCCTGTAACCCCAGATCCTGAGCACACGTCACTTAGGACGCCAGTCGCCACATTCTTGCGTATCTCGGAGACTGCATTGGTTCCATGAACTATTTGCAGTATGAGTCCATAGAATGTCAGTGCCACTGCTAGGGTTACCAAGAGCTTCTGTGTCCCTGTCTGTGGGTGGAACGGACAATGTTCATAAAGCGCAAAGCGGCCCTCGGATAGGCTCGTGACCAAAGGTTACAGGGCATGCTCTGTTCAGGTTTCCGTGTGATAGCCCCGAGCCACGCCACACAGCCATGACATCTACAATTACTCGGTGGCAAGAGGCAGAGCCCACCCACTGACCTGCCTACCATGGGCCCATGCGTACAGACTCAGAGTGCCCCTGGACGTGGCAGGCCGTCGTCACGTGCCTCGGTGGCCCTGTTCATTCTCATCTCATTAATCACTTTGAAATTTAGAAATTTGGCAAACACAAAAAGCTCCAGAGATAAAGGGAAGAGACGTCCAGTACCACATCTCCGTGTGTGGTCCCCGAGTGGCCCGGGGTCAGGCCTGTTTACCCCTAATGTCCATGCCACTCCCTCGCATCTTCGTGAGAGTGTGTCGGGACTGCTGCTAACCTGGCCACAAAGAGCCGCAGAGGAGCGAAGACCCAGAGAGGTGTCGGTGACTAGGTGCTGCTGATCCTGACACCTCAATAATAAATCCATTGTGTGAGGGAGACCGGTGTGTTCTTTAGACCTTCACCAAAATAAGCAAGGAGGCGACAGTTTACAGAAGCACTTGTCTTCCTCTCAGCACCGCTCTGTGCCGGAGTTCTCAGGGCAGAGTGAGTGGATTTGCAAACAAATCCAGGGCCTGAGGTCGGTAAACAGAGTCAGCCGCCCCCAGCCTCACTGTAGGGAAAGCAGCTCCCAGTGGATTGAACTTTGGCACCAGGTCACGGCCCTGGGGTGCATGCCTGTCACCGTCCAGCCACTGCAGCGGAGGCCCCTGCCTGCCTGCGAGCTGTCACCCGGCCACCATTGCCATGCCAAAGCCGGGTGGGCTCACCCTCCCCTGGCCTTTCCCTCCTGCCTTTACCTTCTCACGCCTGGAGGGCTGCAAGCACTGCGGAGTGGGTGAGCACGGCAGGACTGTGTGCTTGAGGGCTCGCGATTTCCCCTCGTCAGGTTAAAGGGTGCAGGCGCAGGGGTCCTCGCTTAGCAGCTGGTGCGTCGTGAGCTGGCTGGTTAGAGCGCCTCATGGTCACTGCCCTTTGGGTGGTGGTGGCTACAGGCCAGCCAGCAAGGAGGAAATAGTTGAAGGCAGACGCTATTGCTTTTACGCATCTCAATATTTAAAAGGATGTACGCAATTTTAGAATGAAATCATGCCAGGTAGGATTGTTACAGGAATCATAAATGTAGGCTTGTTTACTTAGCAAATGTGGTTGCAGCTCCCAGCATTCTGGTGGGGCAGTGACTCAGGGACAGATCCTGGCTCTGGGCCCCTGAGGACTGAAGGGCACCTGGGTGCAGGATCAGCGCTGATTCTAGTGCTCAGAGCTGCCGTCTCAACATGTAGACATGTAAGGAAGAGTTAATAAGTGCAATCAATAAAGATGTAATAAATATCATCTTGTGCAACACAAATAAAAGTCCTGTCCAAGTAATGCCAGCACGCCAGGGGCTAAGAAGGAAGGATGGCTGTGAGCTCACAGCTGGCCTGGGCCACATGGGGAGAAGTCACACAGGAAATCGACCTTTTAGCAAGGGCTGTACTTAATACTAAAATTTTCCTGAAACTAATGCGACTAAAAATTACATCATTTTAAAAGATAATAAATCAAGGCTTATGAGAAAGATGAAGAAAGAACTTGCATTTTAAAATTCACTTAAAAATCTATCACTCTCATAATACCTTTTTAAAAAATTGCTTGATACAGGATCTCAGTACGCAGTCCAGACTTTAGTGATCCTCCTGTCTCAGCCTCTCCAGCACTAGGATTACAGATGTGCACCGCCATGCCTGGAGTCCAGCACCAGCACCGTATGCGGTACCAGGGATCAAACTCAGGGCCTTGCACTTGCTGGGCAGGTGCTTATGTCACCAAGCTATCTCCCCAGCCAAACAATTCCACTTCCCTTTTCTCACTGGAATCATACAGTACTCAAAGGCATGATTCCCCATAACTTGAGAAGAAACTATCAGTATTTTGGCCCACTTTAATATCTAGATGCATATTTAGAAAGTAATCTGAACACATGGGCACCAGGCATGACCTGCGTCACCATACGCTGCTTCACATCCATAGATGTTCGAACTCATTCTGCGGCTAGCTGCAATGCGGCTCGAGCAGCGGGAGTCACGGAAGAGCAGGGCTAACCCTGAGCATCCGCGCAGTCCAGGCACACTCGTTCCTGCAGGGCCACTGCGTCGAACGCACTGTGTGGTTTTCTGAACGAGAACGCAGGCTCACTTCTTTGCCAGTGAGTAAGCCTGATAGATCTCCTCCAGATATTGCACACCGCACAGTCACACCAGTGGGCCTGGGCTAAGGCCGTCTTCCTTGATCCTGCCTGGTGACTTCTGTGACTGCTCCCCGCCCCATTCCAGTTGGCCCCAGTCCTCAGGCACACGGGGGACACTCCGCTTCTCCCACGTGTCCTCGACACCCCTTTCCCACACCTGCCACTGTCCTTTACTTTTGCTGTCCAGCACCTGGCGTATTTCCTGGACAAGTCGCTCCTTGTGTTCTGCAACTGCACCCAGCCAGCCTGGACTCAGTGGTGACCCAAGCGCCTGCCTGTCTTAGCTGTGCCCTCTGAGTAGTGTCAAAGGCGAGTCACTCTCCCTGGCTCACTGCGGGGGCTTCTCCAGACTTCTCCCGGTTTTCCCTTTTAACAGTGGTGTTGTGACAGCTGTGTGACCGCAGTTCCGGGGCCCTCAGGCGGTGGGTTTGTGGGCTAGCTACGTGGCTGCGGGGTGAAGGCAACAGGACACCTAGGAAGAGATCAAGCCTAAGAAAAGGGGTGGGGGCAGCTCAGCAGCTCAAGAGCCTGCCTGGCCAGGCCAGGGTCCTGAGCTTGATTCCTGACACCAAAGAAACAAACCTAAGAAAACCAGCCAAGAACTGCTGTTATGGGCAGAGCCAGCGTCCCCATCTGTACCGGGACAAAATCCTACTGTGGAAAGAGCCTTCTGTTGATTCTGATTGTGTGTGTGTGTGTCCATGTGTGGGCATGTCTGTGTATGTGTGTGTAAGCTATCAGTGCTCAAGAGTTCAAGGTGATCTGGAGTTACTTGGAGCAGTGAGTCAGTGCCAGTAAGGTCTGGTATTTTGTGCACTAAGTGCACATTTTTAGTCCATATATGAAACAGTTTACTAAATATCAATACTTTTAAAGTCAACGTTTATCATTCTTTTGTCTCCTGGGTACAAGAAGCACTCCCATGTCCCTGTCATGAATTCTCGCTTTGGCCCCTCCCCTGGTTCGCTCTAAGTTAGGAGGCGGGCGGCAGATGACAGGCCACTGGCCAGCGTATAACAAGTCCTCAGGGACAGGACCTCCGTGTCTGGCGTCACCTTTGTGGCTGTTCTCCCTTTCAGAACGACGGCGGCGGGCAGCGCAGCCTCATCAACAAGTGGACCACCTTCCTGAAGGCCAGGCTCATCTGCTCGATTCCAGGCAGCGAGGGCACTGACACGTACTTCGACGAGCTGCGTAAGTCCTGCCCCTGCTCGCCCTGGCGCGGCCTGCCTCAGGCTCCCCGAGTATTTCCCCGTAGCCCTGCACCCTGATGCTGGTGCACCGCCTCCCACCAGATCTGCTTGCGGGAAGCACCCAGGTGCTGCGGGTGGGCAGGGGGCGAGGAAGTCGCTCCTTGTGCAAGGGTTCCCAGGCGGCGGAGGACGCGGAGCTGTGGCAGAGGCGGGAGGCAGAGAGTGCGGCAGCCTTTGGCAGCAGGAAAACCTTGAGCTCTGTGATGCGGGGTGTAGCGCACGTCGCTGGGGCCCCTGTGGGGCAGGGTCTGTGGCCCCCGCTGTCCTCCTCGCTGCTCCTAACATCGCACTGGAGAAGGAATGTTCCTAGCTGGATGTAAAGGCATGACCGGGAGCTTTTAGTTCCCCAAGCTTGCAGACTCATACCCTAAATAATCTCATCAGAATTAGTATTTGCACATGATTCACTGTGGCTACACACGTAGCTACCTGGGTGTGGATCTGGAAGAGGCCCTTGAAGGGTCAGTTGGCACAGTCGCAGAGGAATGTGATTCGACACCCAAGGGCAAACTGTCTGGGTTTGGTGTTTCTGCTGTGCACGGAATCTGATCCTCCTCAACGTAGCAGGGGCGGGGACCACGCGCTGGGTGAGCAGCGTAACACAGGGAGAGGCCTCCAGCCCTTAGTGGCTAAGGCGGGTGGGGCAGCTCTGTGTACTTGGTTGTGTTCACGGTACCTTTATAGCTTTGGCTGTATTATGCTATATTAAAAAGGAAACATGCAATACTGAAAAATAAAACACATTTTTTTCCCATTAATAGAAGATATCTATTTACTCCCTACAAGAGATGAAAGGAATCCTGTAGTATATGGAGTCTTCACTACCACCAGGTATGTGTAAGAGAACATTTTGTGTTGTCATAAAGTCTGCTTTGAAGGCTTTCGCTTTTGCAGCCATGAGGACGGAAGCCAGTGGTGAACGCCCACCCCCAGCCACTCCTCAAGCACATCTAAAGCCAGCCTAGTGATATGTCTGCCTTTTGGCAGTAGTCATAGTTTTTTTTACTTCATCAGTCGCTTACTGTTTCTTATGTCTTTTAATGCCCACCTGAAGACAATCCCTCCTATCCCTGCACTTAGTAACCTCAGTGGTGGCACCCTGTCCCCCAGGTCTGGTGGCCCAACTTCCAACCCACCTCTCCTGTTTCCAGGCCCTCTGGGCCACACACAGGGGCCAAGGCCATGTGCAAGCATGTGCTGGCCAAGAGCATCTCTGAGATCTCTGGCTGCTAGGGCCATGTGCAGCAAATTTACTTTGCCCATGCTGAGTCCCCCAGGCTCTGTGGGCCTCGAGGTCAGGCCTTGAGGTCCCACGCGCGCCTCCCTGCTGCTTACAGTCCTTATCAACTGGAGGCATCGGAGCGATGGTATGAACAGAAGAGGTGCTTTGAAACTAGTTGTAGCAAATTATAGTTTAATGTCTTCTCTGTGGTCTGATGGTCATGCAGTTCTCAATACCTTGAGTATAAGCAGAATTCTCAGTGGGTTCAGAATGGATCATTAAACAGTAGAGTATTGGATTAATGACTGCCCGGCTGTGAATAGGAAGATGGTGGGAGACACTGCTGCCTGGGACCTGCTTTCTGCCCTTTTACCTTGGCATAGCACAGGCCCAAAAGTTTGGCAGCTGCCCCCGCAGGGTCTGCACAGGGTCCTCCTGGCCCCTGCCCAGGTCCTTTGAAATTTTGAAATCAGTGTGCATTCCTCGTACATAGGCACGCGCGCGCGCGCACACACACACACACACACACACACACACACACACACACACACCATGCCACAGGCTTGGTGCCAGGGAAAGGTGGCCCTAGGAGAGGCCTTTGTCCCCTTCCAGCTTCTGTCCGCCCAGAGTGTGGCATCCAGATCAATTCTTTGTTCTTGGTGTGCTTTGCTGCTCTGTTTTAAGGCTGCCCTCAAGGACTGAGGTATGTTGGTGTGCACGTGGTGCTGCCCAGTAAGAAGCCGTGGTTCACCCGCAGTGGGCAGAGTCATGGCTCATGCGCTGGCTTTTGCGGCTGGCCCCTCTGTCCCCAGAGCTGGCTCCTTCTGGCTGCCTGTGGGCTATTTAGCCTCACCTCCTTGTGGTTCCCATCAAAGCCACCCAGGAACAGTAATGATTATGTCACTCAGGCTAGAGGAGTGTGCGCCTGGCTGTGTGCTGTACAGATGGAAATCTCGTAGATCATAAAGGGTGACCTCAGGGCCAGGAACAGGAATTACTGAAAGGTCATGTTCAAAGAAAGCATCTTTTATTTTCTGTGAACAAATCCAAAACATATCTGATGAGTACCAGCAATTCCCATCATTAGTTTGCCAAAAGTCCTTGGGTTCTTGTGGACTGGTTCTATAGCACTGCCTCTGAGAGTGTGTGTGTATCAATACTGTAAATGTCACAGAAGTCACTGTATTCTAGAAGTGGACTCTGGGAGAAAAGTGAAAAAGAGGTTATTTCTGCCCATTTAAGAGTCAGCTATTTTTTCATAGCTGTCAGTAAACATTACACGCCTTCCTCTGTGCTCCTTTGTGTCCTCTGGATTTGAGGCCTGTTTCTGGTATGTCTGCCTCCTGGGTGCTGCGTGGATGCTGGCCCAGGGCAGCGGTCCGCAGGTCCCATCTGCCTCGCGATCGCTGAGCTCCCTCACCCTTGGCTGGGTGCACCGCGCAGAGCTTTGCCCTGATGCTTCCGCAGTGCTGCTGAACAGGGTGCACCTGGTGAGCACCATGGAAACTCTGCGCCCTGTGCTTTCTTCCAGCTCCGTGTTCAAGGGCTCCGCCGTGTGTGTGTACAGCATGGCCGACATCCGGGCTGTCTTCAACGGGCCCTACGCCCACAAGGAGAGCGCGGAGCACCGCTGGGTGCAGTACGAGGGGCGGATCCCTTACCCTCGGCCGGGCACGGTATGTGGCAGCTCCCATCGCCTTGGTTCCTGACCCTGTATCCAACATCTGCCTCTGATGCTGTGCGCGTTGCTGCTACCCGTGGCAACGCGTGCTACTGCTCCTTAGAGTCTGGGTTTCTCTCTTTTCAGTAGTGTAAGAGCCGTTCAGCCTCTACTTGAATTCAACCTTTCCCTCTGAATAAGAATTTCCAGTATTAGGGGAAAGCTATGGACCCCGTTGGCCTGAGTGGATGACACTGGCCACCAAGTCACCCCAGCGGGTGTGCAGGTTCATAAAAATCGCATATCATACAACTCATGTCGACTTAAATGTTACCGAGCTGTGCAAAACACACTCGCGACAGCTGCTGAATCCTGGAGGTCGCACAACCCAGTCTGGAACGTGTCTGAAACGGGGTGGGCACGTAAGCTTTCTCCTCGCTCGCTTCTGCAGTTATCTGGAAGTGTCGCCTGTTTCTGTTTGCTCTTGCTGCTGCTATCGGGACTCCTCCTCATGGCGAGCTCCATTTGGCGCGCTGCCATTGTCGTTAGCGACCGAGGTTCAGTTGTGCAAATGTGCTACACGGCGATCACGTATGCTTTTCCTAATGAACTTCACTATCGTACATAGTTCAGCATCCATGAAATCATTGCAGTTACACTTCACAGTGCATCAAGTGGCTACGCTTGTTCAATTGGAGAATGTGACACTTGCCGTGGCTAATAGAACCTCTATAGTTTCACTTACACAGGAGGAATCGGATGCCCAGAATAACTAAATATTTCTCATAATTTTGCCAAAAATATCGGAAAGAGGAGGAATGCCGGGTGGGGTTCCGGGCCGACCTCCTCCCCAGTTCTCTGGTACCGGCCTGCTCTCCGGTCCCTGACATGGCGATGCGTGTCTTCCCCGGCAGTGGCCGTACGCTTCTTTTTCTCACCTCCTGTCATTCTGTACTGTCTGTACTTATTTAAACTAAAGCAGCAAATGTTTCATCTTTTCCATTTTCTATTTCCTGATTTCAGAGATCCTAGTTAAAAAAAAGAAAAAAGAAAAAAGAAAAAGAACAATAACTGCACCTTTCCTATGATTCAATAAGTCCCCGGGGGCTTGCTCACTACAGCCTTAGAACCTGCTGACGGGGCACCATCATCCCAATAGTGCCACAAGAGAAAGAGTAGTGAGGCGGCACGCATGCGCACAGACTCACACTTGGAGAGCGATTCCGACGTCCTGCTTAGGTCTGCAGCCAATCAGAGGCTCTGCTGCTGCACCTGCGCACTGATCAGACGGCCCGCAGGATCTTTCACGGGTCGGTCCTGCCCAGAATGATGGGCTCTGAAGCCTCAGTCCGTGCATCAGCCCTGACGGTGTTGCAGGGACATTCTTGAGTCTGCGCGCTTGGGTGCGTGCCTCAATCGTGCGCTTGCTATGGAGCAGCTACGCGTTTTGCTGGCAGCCACTTTGCACTTACATGAGAAAGTTCAAGTAGGTAATCTAGGAGCACACGGCTGCCTTTACCTTCTCTGCATCCACACCGCCCTTCAGGTTGAATTCCAAGTTCCCCGGGCTGGTGCCCTGTCCCAGCCTTCTCAGGCAGTTGGCTTCACAGCCTGGGGGCTGCCTGCAGGCCTTCCTCAGGGTCTTGGTCTGAACCGAACCCTGTAGCCCACTGACTGAAAGTCAAACTCAAACCCCAGGCTCACTATGTCACCCTACTGTAAAAAGCCCTGAAAGCTCACAAGTGTTTGCGCAAGTCCTTCACTTGGAGGGGCTCTTCTGCCCTCTGGCGTCCAAGTAGGGTGTCCCACCCACTTTCAGGCTGTCCGTCGCAGCAGTTCTAAGTGTGCTCACAGGTTCTCTGGCTGACCTGCAGCCTGGTGATCAAGGCCCACGGGGAAGAAATGTCCACAGCCCTCGCAGGCCTGGTGCAGGTCAGAACCAGCGCCTCTGGAGTCAGCTGGAAGCTCAGACTGGGGAGGTTTGCAAGGGTGAATTCAGTTTTGATACCTGATTTATTAGAGGTAGTTGACTGCAGTTTTTATAAAGTAGTGCTGTTCTGTAGGACAATGACTTTGTAAGACTTCTGCATGTCTGCGGCGTGATGGCTAGTGCTGCCCAAGAGAGGCTCATTTTTAAACCATTAGTTTTTTAAAAAGTGGTTATTACTAAAGTTCAGATACTTACAAAACGCACTTTACTACTGTTAAGGCACTGTGCCACAGTTTTGATTTCTGCAGGATCTAATTGTGTTAAAATAATGCTTCATCTCGAAGTTCTGTTTCCTTCTGAGTGTGACTGCTTCTGCTGTCATCTATTTATTTTACTTGCACTTCTAAGGGTTACTGCAAGTCATCCTCCAGTTTTTGGTGGGAGTGAAAGGAAGTAGCGTAGGCGCTATTATTAATTCATATATTTACTACAGGGCATTGGTGAATGGCAAGTGCACTGTAAACCTTATGAATTTCTTAAACGCCAGTGTATCCCATTCTGTCTTTGCATATATACTTATTTTTAATTTTATTCATACATGTTTGTGGTTTGTGTACTTTATAGTCATAAGAGTGCACATAGCTTCATAAAAAGTGCTCCCGTGTCTTCCCTTGAGACTGCAGATTACTGAGACATCCCAACTTCTGCCATGGGCTTTTCAGACATCTAGGCTTTGAGTTGAAAAGGGAGCCCATGAATTCAGAGTGCTTCAGGCACGCTGTTTTCCTATAGATTTTCGATTTCATCCCACCTCAGCTCCTTTGGATCAAGAGCTGGTGGCTCTCAGAATCTGGTGACCTCACTAAATTAAAGAAGACCTCAAACAGCCAGGGTACAGATTACCCAGTGCGCCGTCCTTTTTGCATTATGATATTGTTTCCATGGCAGATGGCTGACTTCTACCCATGGATAACACTGGCCAAAGAAGAATACACACCTCAAGGGTGCTATGGGAAGATTCCTCCTGATGGTGTAATGCCAGACTGTGACAGTCTCAGTACAGGGCAGGGGACTGGAGCGTGTCCCTGCCACCTTGGCACCTCTCTCATTCCTGGGAGCGAAGGGTGCCGCTGTGTCACTGTTGCTCCGCCTGCTGTGCTCCGTCGCAGCTCACTGTGTTTTCTTTTCCGTCGGCCTTGCTGATTAGCTTAGCCTGTGCAGAAAGCTCTGCCGCCTGCCGCCTGCCGCCTGCCGCCTGCCGCCTCATGCCTCACTGCCCCAGCGCTGCTTCTTTCCCAGTGCACTCTGGTTACTCTCTCCTGAACATCCTCAGTGCACTGCATAGCCGCTGCCCAGTGGGTGGCCACCACCGCTGCTCTGTCCTGGGGTCCAAGTCACTAAAGAGATGTCCAGACCTGTCTTGGCAGAGAACAGCAGAGTGAGGGTCACGTCGGCAGCCAGGCTCCGAGCTCCTGTCCAGGCTCTGCGAAGGGAGACTGACAAGTATCTGCTGTCCCTCACCCAGCTCCAGGCTCTGATCCTTCCCAAGGCTACCACTAGTTAACATTGCCTACTGGTTGATGTGTGTGTGTGTGTGTGTGTGTGTGTGTGTGTATGTGTGCGTGTGACAGAGCCAGTGTTTGGCTTGAAAATTAGGTTCCCCAAATTCCTGGACGTTTACTGCATTCAACAGTGCTGTGCTTTTGCTGGTATGAAAGTTCTTGTGAGAGAAAAGGACTTAAAAGCAGAGAGTGGGCGACTCACCTCTGCTTCGCCGCTGGGCCTCTACAGCTTCTCAGAGGCCGGCCCCCAGGTGAAGAAGCGGGGCGATCAGGGCGTGCTTATGCCATGGCACATGGGTGCTTGGCACACTAAACCCGGAGGCTTGGCTAGCCCTCCTGTGCCACCCTTCCCATCCCTGGGATTTGTCCGAAAGGAAGCTGCCCCCTGCAGAGAGCCTGCAGCAGCCAGGGAGGGACTTTCAGCAGCTGTCTGAGGCCTGGGCAGGGCAGAGCTCTCACTGGACAGAACCCACCTCTCTTCTCTTATCCTTTGCTTCCCACTCTGGGCCCCAGGGCCTTGCACAAACACACACCATGCCAAGCACAACACGTCAAACCTCACCAGCGGCCTCCCATGGGCTCTGTCCGCCCCTCCCCCAGTCTGAGTCTGCAGCGGCACTCAGGCTCTCGCATGCCACCGCCATCTGAATGTGTGGTTGGTGGCGTTCCCTTCCCATTCCTTTTTGTTTTCTTGTCCCCCGGATCTTAAATTGTCTTGGTGCCTTTCAGAGCACATGGGAGGGCCCAGCTGAGCTGCCCGGGTCACTGGTGCAGCCTCAGGGATCAGCGGGCGATCAGGCTCTGGGTGAACAGCTACAGGTTTAAGGGGCAGCCAGAGGGCAAAAAGCATAGAAATGCCTCATCCTGGGGTGCAGAGCTGCTGAGGGAAGTCTCCCGGGAGCCTGCGAAGGAGCCGGCCCCACTGCTCCCTGTGCTCAGTGCTTTCCTTCATGCTGCCTCCTGAGAGTCCTAACTCTCGGCGTTGTGGCTCCCGGGTTGCTGGGCTCCTCTTTGCTATCTGGCATCTAAGCAAAAATCCCCCACAACTGAGTATACTAGAGCCACACAGCCCTCTCCGCTCTGCCCTGCTCTGGACCTCAGCGAGCAGCTCCCTGAGCCACCTTCTCCTCCTCCTCTTCCTCCTCCTCCTCCTTCTTTCTCTTCCTCTTCCTCTTCCTCTTCCTCTTCCTTTTCCTCTTCTTCTTCTTTTTAGATATTATTACACTTTCACTACACGTGGTTAGAGGCAAGCAACATGGAAAACTGTTAGACTTATTTCTCTACTGAATGTTTGTATGACCATGCAGGGGGACTTTCTTACATTACCCTCGTCATTATTTGAAATTTTGAGATGAAAATTGTAACTTAAACGCCATGAATTATTTTCTAGTAACTTTGGCTGCTGCCTCAGCACAGCTGCAAGCACAAAAGAGTTTTCTTCTCGGGGTGAAGGCTTGTTCAAAGCTATGGTGCCAGCACAGGCTTGTCTAGCCTTTGGCTTTCCTTGTAGACCGACTCAAGAGAACTACAGGCATTAGAAGCCGGAAGCCCAGGGACGAGGCGGGCTCTGCCTCTAGCACGCAGCCTGTACTTGCGGGGAGTGCTGCGCTAGGGCACACCTTGTCCTCTTGGGCTCCTGTGCAATGTCTCAGGCTAGGCTCCCTGGCGCTTCAGGTGGCAGGTTTCACCCAGTGAGGGCTTAGTGCAGAAATGGAGACCGATGTGGATTTGGGTCTGCAGAGACCCCGCCTGTGCTAGGTCAGGGAGAAACAGATGGACACCAGGAAAGGATCAGGTTCTTCATGCCAGGCACGGAGGTTTCTTGTGAAAGACAGGTACGCTCGAATGAATGACAGAAAGTCAGTAGCAGCGCTTTAGTACAGCTTTGATAGGATATTATGATTTTAATGGTATAGAACTTTGAATCAGTGTCATAGACTGAAACGAATTCCTAGATATTGAACTTCCTGGGAGTGTCTTTGTGAGAAGTGTCATGCGTCCTTGGAAATTTATATGAATCAATGGCAAGACTGCTTTCCAATTCATCTAGAAAGTCAGGCAGCAAAGAAATACTTCTTTACACATATTTTGTCTAACGCCACTCATTCTAGCCTAACACCTTTCCGTCCCAGGAAAATGGATAGTCCATTAAGAATTTAGATGGGACAATGGTATTGTATGGTATGAGAGAACTTTATCACTTACAGTATTTTGTGGTTTTTATTTTTCTGTGATTTATTTATTTTAGCACCTGTTTGCAATACCAAACATGAGATGAATTGTGTAGAGTTGGAATGCATACCTACCACATCGTCATTAAATGTGGGGAATTTAAATCACAGTGTTGCCGGGCGTGGTGGCGCACGCCTGTAATCCCAGCACTCGGGAGGCTGAGGCAGGAGGATCAGTGCGAGTTCGAGACCAGCCTGGGCTACAAAAGTGAGCTCAAGGCCAGCCTCAACTGCATACTGAGACCCTGTCTCAAAAAGACAAAAAAAAAAAAAAAAAAAATTAAATCACAGTATTTTGAAACAAATTAGACTGAGAATGTGAGAGAGTGTATATTTTCTGTGAAAATATGTCAAACGGTATAGTGATTGTGTGGTTTTAGCTCAAAGCACCTCTTTCGCTTGATGTGTGCTGATTTGGGCTTCTCATGTTACCACCAGGGGGCAGGTTATGCTCACAGTTTACCCGTGGGTGAGGGCAAACCGGAAGTGACCTCAGGCCGAGAATTCCCCCCTGAGCTGAGCCCAGATCCTGGGGCGGGGTCTGTTACCTTGCTTCTGTGGGAACTTCCACACCAGTTTTAATGTAACTACGCAGTGCCGACTTCAAGCTAATGAAGTGCTTTGGGCATCACTTTTCTGTCTTGCTGATGGGTTCTTTTTAATTTTGAATAATCATGGTTTCCTCTGAAGTAAAATCTTAGCTGTACTCAGAAGAAATTGAAAGGCACGGTGGCGCACACCGTGTTTGACGGGCGCCTCTTCATTCGCTCAACTTAGCTTTCCAGTGCGTTAGACACACTGGTCGTCAGGAGAAATTCATCTTTATTGGAAAGTACTTGGCTGAAAGGACTTTTAAAAGTTCCAATAAATACAAGTAAGTCAGAATGTTTTGGAGAAAGGGAACCCGATTGAGTATCCTGCAGAGCGCAACACCTGTCACACATGCGTGAGTCCCTGAGGGAGCTCCCCCACATTTCCTGTACCATGCACAGCCTGCTCCAGGCAGAAGGGACACTGGTTAATCCACAGGTGCTTAATGGTGACCTCCCTGCCCTCTGCCCACAGTGCCCCAGCAAGACCTACGATCCACTGATCAAGTCCACCAGGGACTTCCCAGACGATGTCATTAGCTTCATCCGGAGACACCCACTCATGTACAAGGCTGTATACCCGGCCACGGGCGGCCCGACCTTTAAGCGAATCAACGTGGACTACAGGCTCACGCAGATCGTGGTGGACCACGTGGCGGCCGAGGATGGCCAGTACGACGTCATGTTCCTCGGGACAGGTGAGGCCCGCAGCCTGCGTGCTGCTGCAGGAGTCGTCAGTCCGCAATGGGGAGACGGAGCTTCCTGGTGACTCAGTGGGCAGCATCGGCGAGCCGTGAGCAGCGGACACCTTGCCGGGGGTTGCTAAACTGTGGAATGGATACCATTAGCATCTTCAGCCTGTTTGAGATTGAAAACCACTTTACATCTTAGGCTACAGTAGGCATGAGTATCAGAGAGATGCCCAGGAGTATCTATCCAAGGGCTGGGGGCCAATGCTGAGCCCCCCGGGGCTCTACATTCACACTGAGCTCTGCCTGCCCCACGGCCAGGCCGCCTGTCCTTGCCTGTGAGGCCCCCAACTTAACACGCATTTCTGAAACACTAAGCATTGCTTTGCATGACTTATGTACGAACTTCCTGGTCATTGCTGTTCCTGTTCTTGAATTTCGTGGGTTAAAATGAGTTCTATTTACTCTTGCATGGTGTAATCCTACAGACTCAGTGATTGCTCCAAAAGTGGCATGCTATTTCTTTGAACATCTCAACAGTCAGAAAAATCATAATGTTACAATGCTCCAGGGAATTCTAGCTGAGGCTTTCTCAGGAAGGTGTACAAGCCACCTAGACAGAGCAAGGCCCGGCAAGGGAGCCCACTGTTTACTGGTCCTCAACACAGACAGATTTTTGTGGAAACAAGTTTTTAAGAGTGAAAGACAGTTTCAGAAGTGTTTCAGTTTGACCTGTTCTTTGGCTCCTTAGGCAGCTGTGTGTGATAAACCCCCAGGTCCCTGGGCGCCAGCGTCAACCTGGCTGGCACACACAGCAATTTAAAGAGTGGCACACAGGACGGGTGCTATCGGGATAGGAGATGCCTGCCACAGGGTCCCCTTGTGTTTATTGGTTGACCCAAGTCCTCACAGTGTGACACTGAAGCACTTCTGCTCAGAACTCAGTCTTGTGTCTTCAGCAATTAGATCTAGATGCCATGCAGCCACTAGGTGGTACTAGGTAACTTTTACTGAGAAAATTGCAACCATGTTAAAAGACAGTTAATTTTGACACTTAGAAAATGCACATTTAAACTTTTCAAAGATTCCAATCATTGAAGAACAATTACACAATCCAAGCTAATTTGTACATTTAGGTAAAACACTATAAATGGTCAAATAACCAAAACCCATTGTTCAAAATTTTGAAGATATCTGTTTCATACAGACAATTATAAAGTGAGATTTATTATCCTCTTTTTCCAGTGTTCTTTTATCTTTTGTATTAGTATGCCACCTTGTGGAACTGCGGTATAAAGTGATATATTTAAAATATCTTTTCTAAGCATGAATTTTTGTTTTACGTAGTTCATCTTACATTCTTTATTCAGTTGAACTGAAACGATTTTAGATGACATTTTAGCTTGTGGTGTATTAGCAGCAATTGTGAAGGTGGAATACATTTTTTTTGTACCTTAGTGAATAGATTCCAGGGTGTTCAGGATCTGAGTACTAGAGCAGGCTTCTAGTGATCCACCTGTTTACAGCCTCCCAGCAGCTGGGATTACAGGCGCACCACCCCACGCAGTCTCAGTTGCTGTCTCAGTGTGCCCTGAGGGTGGGGACAGCTTAGGAGGCCCAGGTAGAACACATTTTAAAACCCAGTTTTTCCTGATAGATTCCCATAGTAATTTCTTACCCATTTGTTAACACTAACAAGATACATGTAACTTACATTTTGTGATGAACTGGGCTTAGTAAGCATTAAGATCTTATTTATTACAGAAGGCTAAGTACACAGAGAAACAATTATTTCAACACATGCTGACTTTATAAGTCAAAATTGTGCAATTTTGTTTCATTTCTGTTCAGAATCTGTCGTAAGTAGGTAGGTTTCAAGATTGTCTTTATATGTGTCCCTTCTGTTAGCTAAAAGCTGTGGCAGTCCAGAAAGGGAAAGTTGTACATGTTAAACTTCATTTCTGGTGTTTTTCATTTAATTGGTTTTCTTGAGAAGTATTTAAAGTAAAATGAACTGAGCAAACTGAAGGGCACTAGCCCATGCCCCTTGCCGGCAACCACACGTGGCAGCAGAGGCAGCAAGCGCGTGCTCGCCTGTTTTTCAGACGTCGGGACGGTGCTCAAAGTGGTCAGCATCTCCAAGGAGAAGCGGGGCGTGGAGGAGGTCGTGCTGGAGGAGCTGCAGGTGTTCAAGGTGAGCCTCGGCAGAGGGCGCCCGAGTCCTCTGTGGAACACCCCCCACCCCCCTTTCCCTGGAGAACCCGAGCCTTCCTCTGCTTTCTTTTTTGCTAAGTGCCAGGAACGTTGCATAGGCGAGGACTGGAGCGGGCTGCTGCTCCTGGGGTCGCTTCTCATTACCGAATTCTCCGCGCCTCAGCAGACAAATTGCCACAGCCAGGAGCAGATGCCTTCCTGCTTGAGGAAGCCTACTTCGCAGCTCTTCCACAGCTGAATCTGAACAAGTGGAAGAGCGCGTATGTACCGCGCGGCTTTGCTTTGCTGAAAGGAAACTGAGCAAACAGTAGCTCCACGCCACGTGGCTTTCGTGATGGTCACTCCTTGTGTGTGCTCAGTTCCTGTGACTTGTATGTGTTCAGTTCCTCCCAAGAGTTCGGCCCTCCAGAAGAGGCCATCAAGCTTTGGTCATGCCTTTGAATAGCAGCCATAAATTTAAATTGTGGCATTTCTTATATAACCTCGATGAAACCTAACTTAAAATTGCTTCCTGGAAAGAACACTACAAATAAAGTTCTATGCCTTAAGAAGCCTTCCAGGAATTGGCCGTGCTGTTTTATAATGTTCAGCCAACACAGATTATTAATAATTATTCCACATAAACATCTCTTGCCTAAAAGGAAGTAGAGTTGTCCAAGCCAAGAGAGCTCTAGCTAGTGAGTGTGCAGCTGCCGGGCTCCTGTCACACTGTGGTGGTAATGGCAGCGAGGCACCAGTGCATGGCCTGCTGGCTGACCTGGCCCACCTGAGGCCCAGCCCACTTTCCCTAAGGGAAAATCCAGGGTCAAACTTAATGCTCCACAGAGGTTTGCACAAAGCCCCCTCACAGCCGTAAGCCCATCCGACAAGCTCTGCTCCACGGTTATCTGATGGTGGGCAGAAGGGATTGTTTGGCTTTCCTACTAAAACTGAACAATGGCCATGCTTTGCTGTCTTTTCTTTTAAAATTACCTTTAAAAAGACAGATGTACTGTGGTATATCTCATAAACAAAAACCCCACGTGATTAATTTCCACAACTGGATGAGTTTGGGCGTGGTTAAAAGCTCACAGCAAAGAGTTACTGAGCAGAACCATCTCATCATCTCTCTTCTGTGAGCTGTCTCTCGTGGCAGCTGCGGCTGGGTGACCAGCAAGTAAGGCCGGTGCTAGGTGACTAGGGAGACACGCGGGAGGCCCACGGCAAGATGCTCACGCGGCGGCCTGCTGCACCTCTACGTTTTCCCCTGTGCACCCGCCCGACACCATGCGGTGTGCTCTGCCCTCCTACTTGGTCTGAGCTCACTCTGCGGAGCCCGTTTCTTTTGCTGTCTATAATAAAACCTTGCTGCCCTTAAGACTTCCAACTCACTTTTGCTCAGCAGTCTTTATGTCCACATTTCTGGCTTTACCCTGCGTGTGCAGAGCCGTGTGATCCAAACACGGAGTTGGCCTTTGTTTGCTCTTAGCTCGAGTGCCGCTATCCTGGTGCCACCACCAAGGACGCTAGAACCGCTAGTCTGCATGGGGACAGGACAAGGCCACAAATAATTACGGAGATGCTCTGGTCAGCACCAGCGGAGATTAGAAGGAAGCCATTAGAGAAAGCAGATTCTGAGGAAATAGAAAAGTTGTAACTTGGAACAATTTCCAATGCAAAGTGTTTCTTCAACTGTGTAGCTACTTTTCTTTAACCAGATATTTAAAACAACTATTTTCATCCTTTTGTAAAAAAAAAAAAAATCATCGATGTATTTGGTGAAGGGGTTTGTCAGACAGGTTGGACTTGTAGTGATCTGTTTTCAGCCATTACAGGCCTGCCCACCATGCCCGGACTCGGGCTGTGTCAGCATGCCCTGGTGGCGGGGCTGGTGTGACATACAGGACCGAGGATCTAGCCTGGTCCCTGTGCTTGCCAAAGCAGGCTCTCAGTCAGCTGAGCTGTCTTTCCAGCCCTATTTTCATCTTATGATGGTCAGCCACTCTGCAAGAAATTTGCGAATACCAAATCCTTTTTCCTTTATCTGACAGAGCCTCAGTATTTACTTCTGCGTTCTTGGTATAAGACGAAGCACCGTAGTGGCTAATCTGAGAGACTGTGACTGACTTTCTGTACTGACACCCACTCTCTCTTTTCAGCACTCGACAGTCATCTTGACCATGGAGCTGTCCCTAAAGCAGGTACCTTCTCATTTCATGCAAAAATTTACCACAAGAGTAACAGCTGCTTGGAACAAAGCCATTTGAAGAATTCACTCTAGTCCGAAATTAAATTGCAAATAGTGCAGAAGTCTGTGGGTGATTTGCTGCTCTTGTTAGTGACTAGAAACCATTGCTCCAGCCTTGCCTGAGCAGAATGGCATGCCCATCAATGGAACAACGCATTCTTTCCCTCCTTGTCCCTGAAAGTCGAGCTTAGTTTTCGGGCCTCCTAAGAGTGTCTTTCTGTCAGTCTCAGGTAATGCAGGTAACATATTAGTTCTAACCATTTAAAAGCTTTTAATCAGGGTGCCTAGGAGTGAGACTGAGGAGTGAGGCCAGCCCTTCTCATGCCCCTCAGTGTCTGACTCAGTCGGTCTCCTTGGCAGTGAAGTTAGAAAGACCTCCTGTGTATAATGAGAACTTGAAGAGGCCCTGGCTCGGCGGCACCTGGGCCCCAGCAACAGCCGGCAGTGTGGAGCAGGTGGAAGCCCAAGGTGACGGTGATGAACCCTGCGCAGAGTGGGCTGTGCCAGCCCCTGGGCGTGCCACTCTAAATCCCAACCGATTTAAGAGACTGAGCCTTGCACAAGCATTTCCACCCGCATCTTCAGGACCCAGCGACATCATGGCAACGTTTGCCCAACCTCAGGATGCTACTCAAGTATTCTACTCCCCCCCCCCACCCGCCATGCCGGGGTCTTCAAGGGCAATAACCTGAATAAGATACCTGTCCAGGTCACTCCCATTATTCGAGTATTTATCCAACATGCATTTCTTGAAGGCCTACCGCTGTGCTTTTGAGGCCCAGAAATAGTGAGTGGCTGGCCTAGCCTTGACCTCCAGAGGTGGGCAGAGGGCTGAGAGACCGAGAAGCTTGCCCAAGACGCAGCATAAAGATGGGAATACCAGCGAGAGCTGGGGGATAGAAGGTGGCCGGCAAAGCACCAGCAGGGAGGACAAAGAGAACCCAGAGGGATGTAGCACAACTAGAGCCGTACTGGACATCGCCGGGCAGATACGTATAAAGGCCACAACTGGTAGTGAGGCTGCACAGCGGGGGGCACTGGGCAGCTGGGGAGCATGAGAGGCCACTACACGTTCTGGCTGTGTCTGCAGCCCTGAGAGCATTGTGTCCCATCCCATCCACGGGGGGACCACAAACATAGTCTCTCACGTCTGCAGGAAAAACGAGGAAGAGAAATGAACCTGCCTAGGTAGTCCCGTGAGGTTAGGCCCACCCTTCTGGGTCCTCCTAAGTTGTTTGATAATTTACCTCAAGAACAGTAAAAAGTATGATGGTTGTAAGCCAGGGCTGCCCCTGTCAGACTGTCCTCCTAGAAGGGTCCATGTAGTATAGTGTGGAGGGCAGAAATGCGGTTCTGAGGCAGAGCGGGCATGGCCAGGGGCTGCAGTGAGCAGAAGCTGGTAGGATACCCAGGAAAGAACGGGTAAGGGTGCAAACAGAGGCCCAGCGAGGAGGGGGGGGTGGACAGGAGGCAGGAAGCGGCTTGGCGATTGCTGTGAGAAAGCAGAAAGAAGGTGGTGACAGGCTGAGCGTGAGCGAAGATGTCGCCGGCAGCTCCCAGGGCCGCCAGGTGACGGCAGAGAGAGGGGACATGGAAACCACCGCGCTCACGATCTATGTCCGAGGTTTGTCCGAGTGCCATGCCAGTGAAAGGGTACAGAGAATAAAAACAGAAAAGAAGAAAACCACGTGTTTAACACCAGGAAACCATAAAGGAGGCAAATGGCTGAGGTAGAAGTCAGGAGGGAGACTGGGCAACAGCAGAAGGTTGTGAGAAAAGCCTCCTCACCCACCTCAAGCCCTGTAGGGACTGTTGCGCAGCAGCCTGCATGGAGGCTCGTGGCAGCTCTAAGCAGCGAGTCCTCAGCAAGGGTCTCACGGGCGATGGAAGCACAAGGCGGATTCGCTTCTGCAGCGCGGGTGTGGGTGCTGCTGCGGCCCGAAGCCATTTCAGGGATGCTTTGCTTTACCAGAAGCTCAGAGTGGCCAGGTAGACTTGGTGAGGGGCTCTCTGAGGACACGGCACTCCAGGAAGGAGGCAACACTCTCAGAGGCCACGTGGGAAGGAGCTTATCACCTCAGGATGAATATTCAAAATGCAGCTCTCTTTGCTGTGGTTCTAGCGTCCTGTGACACAGCATCTCTGCAGCATGTGTGGCACTTTAGCCATAGGGACACCAACTACTCTCGCTAGAACACTTACAAACCGATGCTTTCAAGGGTCAGGACTTCGTTAGCAAAGATAGTGGTTAGTTAAGAAAAGAAGAAAGTGTCCAGGATCTCTGCGGTCACCTCACACGGGGAACATGGCGGAATCATGTCGAGGGAGGGCCACTCAGCATGCCGGCTGTGCGTGGCTGATCACGATCCCCCAAGTCCACTCCCTACCACTGAGGAAGGCCTTGACGTCTTCACACAGCAGCATGGCAGCTGCTTGGACCTCGGCGCGCTGGAGAACGCTGCCCGTCTGGGCATCCATATCTCCCTCTGGCACAGTCCAACGAGGAAAGGGAGGACTCGCTTTCACCTCCTGTGTCCCTGTGCAAGTGGCTATAGTGGGCAGGGCGCAGGCACACAGGTGTAGCGCTCAGGGACAGGAAGTTCCCGAGGCAGGCTGTGTGATGGCCGCTGCTGACGCCTCTGCTCTGCCTGATTTCAGCAACAGCTGTACGTGGGCTCCCGCGACGGGCTGGTGCAGCTCTCCCCGCACAGGTGTGACACCTACGGGAAGGCGTGCGCGGACTGCTGCCTGGCCAGAGACCCCTACTGCGCCTGGGACGGCAGTGCGTGCTCCCGGTACGCGCCCACCTCCAAGAGGTAAGAGCCCGGGTCGGCCTGCGCGGGAGGCGGGCGGGCGCGCTTTGGGCCGTGTGGGTCCCCTGGGTCTCCTCCAGAGCTGCACAGAACTCCAGAGCCCACCGACTACCCAAGTCGTGCTGACACTGAAGCGCTCGTGCACAGTTTTGCCTGAAGCTGAGTGCTGAAGCTGGGTGGCCTGGAGGCGCAGCAACTCAGGCATGTGGATGTGGAAGAAGGCCAATAGAGCGGCGGCTTAGCTCCTTCCACTGTGTCACAGAGACCAAAGTCTGCTTTCCTTCATCACACATTACCTTCCTCTCTTTTATTTCTAGTTATTCACATAATGATGCTTGCTGTTCTATAAATAATTAGTAAAGATATGTATGTGTGTATATATATTCATAAAATTGCAGATTATAAGTGCAAAGTGTATATTCCAATGCCTTGGTAGAATTTTATCTTTATCATCATTCTGACCTGCCCAGGCGCTGTCACCCAGACCCACCGCTGCACACCGCGCCCTGCTGTGAGCGCAGCACTGCTCTCTGCACTCTTGGAAGTCAGGCTTTCTGAGCCAGGAATTCTCAGCTAGGATCTCTTCTCTCCCTCTCCTATTTACTTTGCTTTTCCTTTTTCTGGAACCGGGGATTGAACTCAGGATTTTGCACTTGCTAAGCAGGCACTTGTGCCCCTGCGTTTTCTCCCTGGTGATCTATTCATTACACACATGTGCAAAATGCCACAGGGTCCTAAGACACCATCTCAACCTACTTGGATGCCCAAGTAATGGAGAAACAGCCCAAGGAGTTACCAACATGCCCAACTCTAGCTAAATATGCAATGATATTTTTACATGTGGGTTACAGGAACATTACTTTAAAATATATTTTCTTCAAAGTAGAACGTTAGAAAATTCGTGATTTTTTTCTTTATGCCTTTTTCTAAGAGGTAAGTGTGCGTGGGCTGGTGGACACACACACTGTTTTCCGCTGGGCACTTTACTGATCTGTGAACCCTAAACTCTCAGAACCACAGAAGGAACGTGTGGTGCACAGAGAGCGCAGCTTACGCGTAGGACGTTTCCCATCCTCTTGCACCTCTGAATTAAATGTGATCCGTATATTCAGCTACTTAGAGTTAAAGCTAACAACTCAGAAGCTTTGTGTGGCACTTCCTGAAGCACACGGCTCACCACGGCGAGGCTCCGGGAAGGAGCCGAGCACGAGTGCTCGTTAGCTGGCAGTTACCCTTTGGCTTGATTAATCGACCCCGTTCCTGAGGAAGCCAAGATTCGCAAACATTCTTGACCTCGGGCACCTCATGCCGCTACAGCTTTTCCTCTGCGCGGTTCCAGGCGTGCCTCCCTGCTCTCTCAGTCTCACCACTGTGCTGCAGTCCTCGAGCAGACTCCAGGTCCGCGTGAGCCTCAGAGACCCAGGGCGCGTGGGCAGTGTCCACCCAGAGGGCCCTGCACAGTGGGACCAGTGAAGCCTGCTGCGCTGAGTGCTGAGTGGTGCGGAGGCTGGGGCAGGCGGGAGGCGGTGGGCAGGGCCGCCTGCTGTGCTTGCGGCGCTCCAGGCCTGTGCGGAGCACATGCATTTTTATGTTATTGGGGATCAGTTAAAAAGAAATGTGATTTACAGTAAAGCAAAGCGCCCAGAGCAAGTGCAAATATACCTTAGGAATATAAGCCATGCTTAGTGTGACGTAACGGAGGTTTTCCTTCTTGCATATGGTATGTGCTCTTTTCTCTGCAGGAAAATATGGGACACAGTGCAGAAGCCGTTGTGTTATTATCATTATTAGTACAGAGAAAGCGGAGGTGCACATCAACGCATACAAGTGTCCACAGCCATGTGTGCTGTGTTCAGCTTGGATTTCATCTTTGCACAATGTTAATCTCATTGCTCAGCCAAATCTGAAGTAACTGTGAATCTGCCATGATACGGTGCTTTACACTGTGTGCTTTTTTCTTACCCTTTATTAAAACTCCTTCACTGGGGCTGGGGGGATAGCTCTGTTTTCTAAGTGCCTGCCTGACGAGGCCAAGGACCTGGGTTCAAACCCTGCTATCACATACTTTGCCAGCACTGAAGCCAGGCATAGTAACACACAGCTGTAATTCCCGTGCTGGGGAGGCTAAGAGAGAAGGATCTCTGTGAGTCAGAGCTCCATGGTGAGACCCTGTACCTACATGAATAAATAAGTGAAAGAGAACTTTCGCATATCACCGGCTTTCCAGTGTGCGCAGAGCACAGCTGCCCTCGCGCCATCTATGTTGTCCATATTCTAATGACATCCTACCTGTCCTGCTGAATAATTGGTCATGACAGAGAAAAAGAACGACAATTAATGAAATTCAGAGGTTCTTAATGTGAAATGGATCTTTATTAGAAGTGTGTAAGACACCCTGGATTGATCGGGATAGTGACCTCCACGTAAGGAAAGCAGAGATAAAGGTAGAATTCTGCCTCTCTCTGTCAGTGCTAGCCGCAGCCCTTTGTATTTCTCCTTTTCTTTTGGTAAGGTGCTAGAATCGAGCCTGAGGCCTCACGCTGCTTGGCCAGCACCTTAGCCCCATACCCCACACCCCGCACGCATGGGACCTTTCCGCACCCCAGCCATCTGCTGAACCTCTAACACTGCGGCCCTCTCTGCAGGCGAGCCCGGCGCCAAGACGTGAAGTACGGCGACCCGCTTACACAGTGCTGGGACGCGGAGGATGGTGAGTATGCGCGGCTTCCCCCACTGCCCTTCTCTCCTCAGAGGGCCATCCCAGCCTCCCTGTGTGTCTCCGAGCTTCCGTGTGTGAGGATATCTCATTTCATGCATGTTTATATTCTGGAAGAGCAGCAGGAAATTTATAAGCCAACCCCATTTCTACACACCTAAGTGAATAATCCCTTGTTACCTCATGATTTGCTTCACATGTCATTTAAGATGCCTGTGCTGTAGCTTTTGGTGCATTTTTGCTCCCCTGTTCTTGTAAAGCTGGAAACTGCTTGTAGAGGTGCAGCAGGATCAAGCCCCAGACCTTCAGCCACACAGCGTGAACTCAGGGACCTCCCTGGCAGGCCAAGAGAACCACGGGTTCCGAGCAGGCAGCTGTGCCTTCCGTGTCCTCCCTCAGGAGCTGACATGTACCCTCACTGGGCCAGGCAGCGCCAAGGGGCCTCCACAAACAGGCAACTGTCCCAAGTGTTCTGCCACCAAATGCTCCTCGCGGAGCTTCCAGGTCCCAGGGCAGCATCAGAAAGCACAATAGCGTGATTAGCAAAAGAGGTTGAGCAGATGCAGAGAACTCCGGACAGCGCTGTTCTGGAAAACCCAATCATCGAAAAGGTGACCTTGGTACAACAAAAGGCGTAGGTGGGCGTGAGGGGAGCGGTGGGGTGGGGGAGCCAAGCAGTAGATGGAGCTGAGTGACCTCCCGCTCTCAGACTGCCTCGTGGCACAAGACGGGTGTGCACGCTCACAGGCACACACAGTACATGTGCACGCTATGCACGCGCTGTACATGCCCACATACCATACATGTGCACACTGTACATGTACACATTACGCAACACGCCCTACATGTACACACATTGTATGTGCCCACACACTATACACACACTGTATGTGCACATATGCTACACACACTATACATGTGCACACACACTGTACATGGTCACATACTATGCACACCGTGTATGTGCCCACACACTGCACATACGTGGTGTACATGTGCATACACTATGCTCACACACTGTACATGCACACACACTATGCAGGCACTGTACATGCACACACACTATGCATACACGCTATACATGTGCACAAATACTGTACATGCCTGCACACTATACACACACAGTTACATGCAAACACGCCATGAATACACACTGTGCATGCACACACAGCATGCACACACTGTACACACACACACTATACATGTGCACAAATACTGTATGTGCCCGCACACTGTGCACAGACAGTGTACTTGTGCACACACTATGCACACACACTGGCACACGCACATGCACGCTTGAATGGAAGTGTTCGTGGCTGGTGGAGAAGGCTCCCTCACCCGGTGCAGGGCCAGGCTGCTAGGAGGAGCATCCCTGGGCGGGTGCGAGGCCTTCCCGCTAGGCCTCGGGAGAAAGGGAAACTGCACCAGTAACAGGAATTCAAGTCAGAAAAGCCTCCTGCAGTTGGGTTGACTCTGTGGCAGCCCCAGCATCTACACATTTCATGGATCAGAAAAGTTGTGTTTTCATTAAAGTAATTGACATCTGCGTAGATTATTGACTGTGGTAGAAGCAGCAAAGCAGCTGCGGGAGATGCAGGCCTGGGTGGGGCCCCGTGGGGAGGAAAAGCACAGCCTGGCCTGCACCTGGTCCACGGGGGGCGCGCGCTGCACTGCGCCCCGAGCTGGAGTCCTGAGGGGCTGACAAGCAGAGCTGCACTTCAGCCCTTCTTTCTCTTCTTGGTTCATTAATTGTTGGAGGCTGTGAAAGTGAATTTTTACTGAGGATACGTCATCGGTCCATGCCGATGAGTTATATTTAAAAATGATAAGCAGATCCAGTCTTGCACTTTAAAATGTCACATTTTTATTAAAAATCATTTTTTATGGTTCTGGAGATGGAACCCAGAGCCTCACATGCACCTGGGGGCAGGAGCTCGGGCTCTGGCTTCAGTTGTGGCCTTTCGTGCTTCCACTGTACAGAATCTCCAGCCACTCCTCCGTGGAAAACAAGGCTCTGGCTATAGATCGGAAGACTAAAAACACTCATGATAGCTCACACATACTGAGAAGCTATTCCGTTTTCGGACATTATTAGTAATGCAAGTTTTTCATGATTAAAAATTTGATAACGTAATATGTGTGTTTGTATGTTTCTATGTGCACATCTGTGCACGATTAAACATTTGTTAATAGTATATGCATATTATATTGCATGTATGTTTGCATGCATATGGATTTGTGGCTTATGTACATACTCATTTATACATACATGTCTTTAAAATTTAAAAGTAGGAATTGTAAAATTCAGAAATTAAAGCAATATTTTAAGAGAAAGGAGAATTGTGTTTTCAAACATCTGTAGTCATGAATTTTTGTCATGCTCTGTCTCTGCTGACTGGAAGGAGTTCAGTAGGGTTATTTCATCTCTATTAAAATAGCTTGCCCTCTTCCTACTGAACTGATTTAGAGGCAGACCGACCCAACCCAAGTTTTCTCGGGCTCCATCCCCGAAGCAGCCCCCTTATCCTGGAGACTGGCTCCATCCTCAGGATGCGCATTGCCCTGCTTGCTGACCCCCGTGCTGACCCTGTCTCTCCCGAGTGATGGGTGCACACAGCGCAGTCTTCCTTGTGTTCGGGATTGGGCTGTCGCAGTGCAGGGAGGGGCTGCAGATCATGAGTCCATTATAAATTTTGAAAACAACCCACGCATTGCTGAGGTTAGTAGAGGTTAATCCAGCACATCAGCACGTTTGACTTAAATCTTTTTGTATAAATTTTTATACTTCAAAGTCAAATTTTAATGAGGAGACAATGGATACTGAATTTATTCTGCAAAGCCTTCAACTTCTGAAAACAGTAGAGAGACAACAGTCACATCCAGTTGAACCTGTAAAACAGTGTTAATCTTTACACAAAGTATGTTTGACTTAATTATTGAACGTAAAACACGAATAAAGTCAAAAGCAGTTGCTCGAAAACAAGCCTTGCGTCTGGACATGTGGGCACTCAGGTCTCCCGCGGATTCTGTGTACCATGCCCTAGGATGCGTGAGTGTCCTTTAAGCGTTGCTCCAGGCTGGTGGCTAGCACGCTGAGGAGGCGAGTGTAGCGGCAGGAGTCTCCTTTCTCCTAAACAGTGCGCATGGCTCCTTTTCCGTGGCATCTGTTCTAAATCAGTCTGTTTTCTCATTGCTTTTAAAATCAGGTCAGGGTTAATCTCCTATGCCTATGTTTGCTTTTTAGGCATTAGTCGTGAAACTGCTGACGAAAAGGTGATTTTCGGCATTGAGTTTAATTCCACCTTCCTGGAGTGTATCCCTAAGTCCCAGCAAGCATCCGTGAAGTGGCTCGTCCAGCGCACAGGAGAGGAACACTGTGAGGTGAGTTGGCGCCGTCCCCAGCCACCCTGGTTGGCTCAGTCACCGCCCCAGGAAAGGAGGACAACAGCTGCCTCTCTACTTTGATACAAGGACACCAGCTGAAGCCATTTCCAAGGTGACCAAATTTTTAAAAGAAATTAACATGTTTTTTCACATTTTTATTTCTTCTAGACTTCCTGGGTCTTAGGCTATTTTCCCACGACAAAAGTGCTATGCTTTTTTGCTGCATAGTAGCATGACTTGTACCTCACATGATGTGCAATTAGATCACATAGTAGGACCACCAGGTTGTTCGGAGGACTCAAGCTCCTGCTCAGACACAGCGCAGCATCCAGGTCTGATCCCGAGCACTACAAGCTGTGCTGGCCCCACCCCCAGGGCATGCTGCACTGACGATGGAGCCTGGGAGTTCTGGCCTGGACCTGTAATTCCAGCACTTGGGAGGCTGAAAATAGGAGGACCACTATGAGTCCTAGCTACATGATGAGACCCTGCAGACCCTGTCCTAAATAAATAAGTTGTTTTTAAATCACAGAGGAAACATGTGGAGTTTGTATGAAAATATAAACTCCTATGTTTATCAGGTCAGATAAACAAGTTGGGTAAGAATCTAGACATAAAAATAATAAAGTTTAAACAGAGGAAAGTAACCTGGCTAGTCTGTTGAATTTTGGGGTAGTTTCTCTAGCATGCACAAATAACTCGCATATACCATAGACTTTCTGACAGGTTTTCCTAGTTATAGAATTTAATGCACTAGTTTTGGACCCTCGATTAGTATTACTTGAAAGTTAGGAAGTGAACGTTGGTCAGCGGAACTGCTGCTACCTAGTGCGCTGGAGCCCGCTAGCTCTCCCTGTTCAGGTGAGCTCACTACAGCTTGCAGGGCAGCTCGCAGGGCAGCTCGCAGGCTCCAGATCGGCTGTTTTGGGCTGGGCGGCAGCACCGAGCCACTTAGTGGCAGCCCTGAGTCCCAGAGGTAGAGATTCCTAAAGGACACTACAGGAACTCAGAAGTTACTGTGCAAAGCAAACAGGAAAATCCAAACGCAGCCCTGCAACCAGCTCCCACACAAGGCAGCACAGGGCAGGACCGGAAGTCGCTCAGTCCATGACCAGGATGCACTGCTATGGCCCCGAGCTGCCTACTGGAGCTTTGTGGACTGTCAACTTACAGCAGCCTCTCTGGGCAATCTCTAAGCATGCAAAGCAGCAAATGTGGTCATTCAAACCTCAGTGGAAGACAGTGAGTCTCAGCCTCACGCAGCCTGGCTCCCAGCCCTGGCAGTTTGGTGGGGGACACGTTGCTGAGTCCCCAGTAGCTCCTGTGCTGCCATGAGGTGAGGCCTGAGCCTACAAGGTGCAGTCCCATGGGCGAAAGTTCTCAAACGCAGGCATCATTTCTTCTTGTCAGGAGAGTAAAGAAAACAATGAAATAGTGAGTGTGACAATAGCGGTGTGACAATCTCCAAAAGCCATGTTAAGTGTAGTTTAAGCCTTAGCAAGATATAGTTGCAGAGGAAATCCAGCCATCCCTGGGCCTGAGGGACTGGATCGTTTTCTCCGAGAATCACAGAGGTAAGGCTGCAGCACAGCAGCCACCTGTAACAGTGCCAGTCATGCCCAACGTGCAAATGCACTGGAACCTGCAAAGAGCTGTGCTCCGAGCCCCAACACGCCGTGTGCCAGGCCACAGGTGCACGTGGAGATGAGGGGCCGTCGTAGGGGGCAGGCTGCCCCGATGCGAGAAGCCAGGGCCTGGGGATCAGAGACACATTTAGTTGGAAGGCACCAGACGCGCGTAGGTATCAAATCTGTGATGGCGTCTGTGCTGTCGCTAATGCAGGCTTGCAGTGTAGCGCGACTGTGTCCCTCAGTCACAGGGGCTGGGACACGTACACAGGCAGTCAGAGTTCTGGGTGTGTCCCTTTCTCATCCCACTCCCCGCCCCTGCATCGTGGCCCCTTCCTTTCTCAAATTGCCATTTCTGTTGAAGGACGGCCCATTAGAATCAGGCCAGGGCCAACGAGTACATTTTCAGAGGGGACCTGCCTCGGCCTACACAAATGTGGACGAACTCGAGGTTGGCTTCTGTTGCGGTGCTGTTGAAAATGCCTGCTCCTTTACCATAAACGCATCAGGAAAAGCAAGCCGCCCATGCAGCTCCCCAGATGAGCAAGGCCAGAGAGGCAGCCTGCCCACGTGGCCTGAGGAGGAGGCAGCCTGGTGGCCACGCCCACCTCCGCAGCCCTGGGGCTCCCCTGAGACTCGTGTGGTCAGGGACTGGCAGCCAGAGAGGCTTCTGGCTGCTGCTGCTGCTGCTGCTGCTCTTGTTTGCCATTCTTCATCGCGCCCTGTGAAGCGTGGCCCTGGGGTCACTAACGAGGGCTCTACAGGACTGGGGGCCACTCACAGTTTGCAGGACATCCTGCCCGCAAGCCTCGCTTGAGAATCCCCCGCCCATGCTGTGGCTTCGAGGCTGACAGCGCTCTGCCTGTTAGGCGTTTCTTCCGGTTCACTGCGCCGTCTTTCCCTTGAGGACCTACCACTATTTCCACAGACTCTGGGTAGGACACTCAGGGTCAACGCGCAGTCTATAGTCAAAACGAAATTCCGTGGCTGTGTCACTAACCCTCTGGCTGTGGTCCCACCCTGTTAGGGTTTACATGTCCCCTGGCTGTCCTCAGGCCTTCCAGCCCCTGGCTAAGCTTCCATATGTATATGGAGCCCGTCCCAGGGAGGCTGAGACAGCAGCGCCTCCTGCTGGCGCTCTTGCTCCCAGTGCATGCCCCGCCATGCGAGGTGGGGCTTTGCACCCTCCATGTGCCGGGCACTGCCTGCAGTAGTCTGCCAACGGGCTGAAGGCTGCCACTTTTCCACTACTGTTTTCTGTGCTTAGCCATGTAGTGGGAGCGCAGTCACCTTGGGGAAGGCTTCAGGGGACTTCAGGAGACTCCAGTGCAGCACGAGGCTGTGGCCTCAGGCCCACTCTTTTCCCTGCACAGTGTCACCCTCAGGCCCACTCTTTTCCCTGCACAGTGTCACCCTCAGGCCGATAGCCTCCGCTGATCTCTTCAGGTTCCTCTCAGGAAAGCTGGGGGGGGGCAGGCTGAGGGGGGCAGGCTGGGGAGATAGCTCCGTTGTACAAGTGCCAGCCTGGCAAGTGCAAGGTCATGAGTTTAAACCCCGGTCCTGCAAAAAAAAACCAAAAACAAACAACAACAACGACGGAAAGCCGTGGGACCTGTTTACATTCCCCCCAGCCTTGTGTTTAATCTCTTGCCTGTTTCTCCCTCGCCACAGCTCAAACCGGATGAGCGGGTCCTCAAGACGGAGTTCGGGCTCCTGATCCGCAGCCTGCAGAGGCGGGACTCAGGTGTGTACTTCTGCCAGGCCCAGGAGCACAGCTTCGTGCACACGGTGGCCCGGCTCACCCTGAACGTCATCGAGAGCCACCAGATGGAGAGCAGCCGCAGGGCGGAGCGCGAGGAGAGCGCGGGCAAGGACCTGCTGGCCGACTCGCGGCTGCGCTACAAAGACTACATTCAGATCCTCAGCAGCCCGAACTTCAGCCTGGACCAGTACTGCGAGCAGATGTGGCACCGGGAGAAGCGGAGGCAGCGGCCCAAGGGCGGCCCCAAGTGGAAGCACATGCAGGAGCTGAAGAAGAAGCGCAACCGCAGGCACCACCGGGACCCGCGCGCTGCGCTGGGCGCCGTGGCCACGTAGCGGGGCAGCTCCGCCGCGGCCGGCTGCGGAAGCTCCGCCCTCTGCACGGCATGACCTCGCCGCCTTGAACTGCTTCCCTGGCTTTAGGACTCCAGGTGCATGTGCCCCGGTGGGGTGAGGAGCTCCCTGGGACTGCTGCCCTCGGAGGCCACTTGTGCCTGCGCAGAACAGGGCTTGGCATTTGTAACTGTTTCCTCTTTGGGGCTTTTGAGAGCGAGAGCGTGGCGCCATGTACAGAATGAAGCTTCCCCCCCCACCCCCCGCGAGTCTCCTAACGTGGCACGCTCCTGCAGTTAATGCTGTCCTCCTGGCACAGAGAAATGACTCCCCCCAGAGCCACGTCTTGGGCAGGCACTGGAGGAGAGGCAGGAGTTCAGCGCACTCGGATTATTAACGGGAACTGACCCTGGGAGCGGCTCGCTTGGAGCCTGGTGTGCGAATGCGCAAAGCTCCAGCGCTTCCGCCAGGCCGCCGGGGTTCCGTTTCGCTCCCCACAATGCTGATTTACGGAAGGATGGTAGCGCGGCTCCCAGGATTCCTCACGATCCGTAAGGCTCACACTCAGAAATCTGGGCTCAGAGACTGGTTTCCAGAATATATGCTGAGCTCTACAGGAACTGAATGCTGGATGCATATTTTAATAAGATATGGGAAAATGTTTTAATGAAAGAAGGGAAGAACCTTCCTGTGTACAGCTTCCTAATGGGGTGACATGCAGATGGGATTTGTTAGGAGACAGAAGCAAAGACAGCCATAAATTCTGGCTTTGGGGAAATCTCAGATCCCCTAGCAGAGCAAGAGCAGCCACAAATAAAGTGGACAAGATGAAATGGGGCTCTCTGCGCAGGACTCTAGGTAGCTGCCAATTTGCAGTTCATCTGTTAAAGAAATCTATCTTATGACAAACTGCTAGTAAAAGCCTGAAGAAAAGTAAGAAAGTGAAGGACCATGGGAAGGATGAGCATATTTTATTCTAACCAGCAGCCTGCATGTGGGCTTCCTCCTGAGTATTGTTTCCATCTGCTCCTGTGCTATCCCGCGCATGTTGGACGACAGGCTGATATCTCAGTGAACAGGAAGAAGCCACCTATGATGGGCAGAGAGCTTGGGAGACAGGCACTGGGGCTGGGCATGGATATTGCTGGACAACAGAACAAGAGCACACCCTAATAACAGGAGGGGTTACCTCTTTGTTTTCATTATGCACAGTCTTGGATTTCTGAGGTGATGGGCTACCACGAGGGTGGTGCTGCTTTAGCAATTTAACACAAAATCAAGTTGCCAGGTGGGAGGAAGGCCCACCTCCAGCTTTAGCATGACACCTGTCCTCTTGGTGAGCACATTCGAAGGATTGCAGCCCCTCTTTCCTGTACTTGCAGAACAGTCCTGGTCTGTGTGCAAGGGCTCATCCTCCATTCAGCCCTCATAGTCCTTAGGCTTCTGCTTCTCTGCCCATTCATGCCCTGTAGAGTGCGGCATGGAAAGCCAGTCATCTCCTCTGTGAAAGGCAGAAGGCTCTGCAGAAAACACAGCAACACTTAGCTGAGTTCTCACATTCTCTAAGTCTTGCAGGGACATCTGTGCAAACCCAGTGTGGACCCAGTACTGCCCAGACAGTCTGCCTACAGTGGCATCTGTGCTTGGCTTCATTTTCTTTGCTCTTTGTCTATTTCAGAGTCATCCCCCTGGCACACAAGGCCCAGGATCCTCACTTTGGTATTGCGCTCATGCAGATTGGTAGGTGTTTCCCTCTAAGGAGAAGTTAGGTAATAGGTCTAATAACAGCAAGCTAGAATGAAGCTTAGAAAGCAAGGTGGAGGGAGAGGCCGCAGGAGCAGCTGCCACCTGACTCTTCCTGCAGGTGCGCCTCTGCAGTCGGGCGCATGGGCAGGTACAACGCACCAGGAGTGCAGACAGACCCCAGCTCTGTGGGGCTGGGCTGGCTGTGTGTAAGATTTCCACAGGCAGAGGAAAGAATAACAGGAAGCTCCAATATTGAAAATGACCTGCAGAGATACAGTGAATTCAAATATGAATGGCCTCACCAACTTAAGTTTACTTCTCTCTAAGGGTAGCCATCAGACAACACCTTGGAGAGCTATCTCGTTATCATCTAGAAAATCTGCTTTGGGTATAAAGCTAATAATTTATGTTAATTACTTAAAATATATCAGAAATACTAGTATAACACAATCTCATAATCAAATGGGGATAAATATTTATATATATTTTTAAGACAGAGAGTATCTGAACCACATTTAATGTTTAACCTTCTGGTTATTCAGAGCATCTAGAGCCACTGTGTGATTTTGTTCAATCCATGGAAATAATAAATACTTTCTCAACACTAATTTTGCCAGATCTGTTTGGAAATCACACAAAAGCAAACTAGAGTTAGCACAGTGGTTTCGATATTCTGACAAATTGGTACTCTGTGCGGAGTGTTTTCAAAAGCCTGTGAGCTGGAGCTCCACCTTCAGTGCATGTCTTTGTCTTCCCGTGTGCTCCCTCATGGGGCACTCCAGTGACTGAGAGTGCTACAAGGGATCCTAGCTGTCCACAGTCCTTGCCATCCAATGTATTGGGAATTTCAAGAGTTTCTTTGGACATGTGTAGCTTAAATAATTAATTTATGCAAGTGTTTCTCTCCTAGAATGCTCAAAGCATTGCATTCACATGATTGAACAAAACATTCAAAAACAATCAAAATTACTTCAGATGTAAAACAGTGCTAGCCGTGCCCCTGGGGCATGCCAAGACAGCGATTGAGACTGGGCATGGTGGTCTTGCACCTGTAAGCCCAGTGCTTGGGAGGCTGAAAACATAATTACTACTAGTCCAATCTATGTAGTGAGACCCTGTAGGCTATACTAAATACATAAAAAAGAGATGTAAAACAGTTATAGAAATATTTAGTAATTTTCAAAAGCTATGACTGCAGCAGAAATGTATTTCAGCCCATCATTTTCTTGATTAAATGCTAGTGGAATGCGCTAGTAAAAATGCTTTTACTTTTGAGCTTTTCTTTGGTCTGCATTTGGTTCCTCACATGATATTATGTTTTATTCTGGTTAAATGGTTTGGAGTTAAGCTAAAAGATAAGTTAACAAGCTCAGTGCCTGTTTTGCAATATAACTAAAAGTGACCTTTTAAGGACAACTTGGTATCTTTCTTCTTATAAAGCTAAGCAAGATCCTAATTTTTGTCAACATTAAATGTGTTCATATGTATCATTAAGACAAATGTAAATCAAAACCAATATCTCTTTTCAGAATGTCATATTTGTTTTAGACAATATGCTCTGATTCATTCTTCTTACGGATAGTTTAGAATAAAGGACATTTGAGATGTCTTTTATAGAAGGATATATTTTTCTCAGTGTGATAACAATATTTAAATATTATTCAGCTTACATGTGAGGTTGAGAACTAAATTCTAAAAGTCCCAGTTTCTACACAAAAAGTGCAGACAAGAGGACACCATGACTTACGCCTCTCACGCAAGAATGTTGTAGTATAAAGTATTTATGGAGGGATTGGGATAGATGATTTTTTTGATGGGAAAAGGGCAAAACTCAATAAGAAGCCATAAGTAATCATGTAATTTAATGCTAATATTGTGAGTGGTTAGTAATCATTTTTGAGTTTATTGTTTCTCTATTTGAAAAGAAATGTAGTCTTATAGTATAATATGGTTAAATTTATTAATGTATATTTTGATTTTATTATAATAAACACAAATGTTAATGTTCTGTGATTATGACCTTGGTGTTGATTTGTATGCAAATTTTGTATTTTTAACTCTACATAAATAACGATGGACAAATTTGATATAAGTTGAACTAAGGAAAATATTCCCTGAAAAACCTCAGAAATTATATTTTGTACTGCTAGTATGCAGTAATTTCATTTGCTAAATAAAAGGATTTGTCCTAATTTGATGTAATTATACAATTAAGCTTTATTGTGTTTTAATTTAGATTTTGTTGGACTGAGATGAAATTGACTTTTTTTTTTTTGTTCTGAAAATAGACAGGATTATCACAAATAGCTACTTCTTTTAAGATTTCCAGTTGACAACTGATATGTAAAATTTTAAAGGAATCTACTATATGTTTATACATCTAGAGCATTCTCTCTATATGAATGTAAATACATGCATATTAAATAGCTGTGGTTTTAATGGAATATCTCAATGAAGATATTTTAGAGTTTGTGCTGCCAAGGTGAGCACCTTAGGAAGACATTGTTTGACTTGCCGAGAAGACTGTTTCAAATTTGGCACATACCTGTGAGGTTTATGGTTGTAAGTAGGTATTATTGTACACCTGCAAACGTGCTGCTCAGAAAACCTAGCAAATATGCTATTGAGCGATAACAAGAAGAAATGAATAAGTTTTCTGATCATGCTGATACAATTCAAGAGCTCAAGTTTAATATGTGATGCTTAGGGGGGAGAGCTCAGTAGAGTAAGCACCTGCCTGGCCAGCACAGGGTCCTGAGATCAATCCCTGGAACCACAAAAAAAAAAAAAAAAAAAAGCAATGTTTAACAGAATAAGTAGTATGAGACAATACTTTGGTCCATCTGGGTTGTCGTAACAAGGGCTATGACCATGTAGCGCATACACAACAGGAAAGCGTCCCTCACAAACCCGGGCTGGGAAGCCCAGGCTCGAGCTAAGGGACAGTTCTTCTGGAGAAGGCACCGTGGCTGTCCTCCTGTGTCCTTCGTGGTGGAAGGGCATGTGTCCCATCCTGCTGCACCTCAGGATCCAGTGGCCTCTGCAAGCCTCACTTCCTGCTGCGTTTTCTTAGGGATTGGATTTCGTTGCACAGATGGGGATGGGAGACAAACTTCTGAGCCAAAGCTGAAGTCTGGTCTACCATCAGGTTCAAATCCTTCCCATAAATATGTGATTAGTGACGGAGGAGCAGGACGCGACCCCAGCACACTGGGCGCTGAGGCAGGATTGCCGTGAGTTGGAAGCCAGCCTGAATTACATAGCTAGACCCTGTCTCAAAAAACATTAATCATAACCATAGTAGCAATCAACATGTATTTGTTGGGATATCATAAGACATGGAAATAATTTGCAAGAGTCAACAGAGCAGCATTTAGACAAAGAGTGTCAGGGATCTATGGCCACATGGTATGGCTCCTGCTCCAGCGTGGCCGTCTTTCCCAAGTAGATGAGCTCCCCAAGAGTGCTGCTAAGGTTTGTCCCAGAAGCTCCGACACACATCCCACAGGCAACGTGGCAGGTGGTGGGCCCCAGGTTGGAGGCTGGGTCCCAGAACCGTCTTTCATGTGCTGGAGATTTTCCACGCTGCCAAAGTGCATTGCAGCTTTGACTGTCATGGAAAAGTATATAAGAAAGCTTTATGTGTGATCAGAAACAAGAATATGTAGGTTAAAATCTTATTACTAAATGCAATGTGTAAATATGTATATCAACATTAGAAAAATCTGAGAAACACACTTAAAGGGAATAAAGCCACAGAGTATAGGGAGGCAAAGAAAAATATGTTGAATATATCAAGTTAAAAGAACAAAAGATACTATTTATGGGTAGGTATGGTATCATGTAACTAGGAAATGCATGAACACTTTCCAAAATTACACATGATGTCGGAAACAAATTTTCCTTTAATACGTAAAAGAGAACAAAGACACAGAGTTACAGCTGTTTGAATAATACATTTTCTTGAAAATACAAAATCAATGTGGTAAAATGTCAAAATCTGACCAAGTTGGATATTGGGTTATAATTTTTATGCATAACATATATGGCTGAGGCAGGCAGGCACATCACATATTCAAGCCTATCCTGTGCTGCTTAGAGCCACAGCAAGGCACTGTGTCAAAGTACAGATTGCTTGCTTGATTGATGGATTGAGTTTTTGAGACAAGGTCTCACTATTTTTTCAAAGCTGTCACTGAACTTACGATGTAGCCCAGGTAATCTTGAACTCCTGACAGTCCTCCTGCCTCAGACTCCTGAAAGTTGGCATTAAAGGAGTGCACCACCGTGGCCAGGCTCAAAATAAAAAAATTAGGATCAAAAGGGGCCAGGTATGTAGCCTAGTTTGACAGTGCTTGGTTCAATCCCCAGTGCCCAAAACACACACACACACACCCATCCACATGTATACATGCACACATGCCCATGCACGCACGCACACGCACACGCACATGCACACGTAGAGCAGCATCACGTGGAAGTGCAAGTTGATCAGCCACCATATAAGCAGCCAGCCTTGCAGGTCTAGCTGTATGTATAAACAGGTTCATTGTCCTCCTCTGGGGACTCCAGTCCGTGTCAGTGAGGATGTGGCCGCCCTCAAGTCTAGGCCTAGGACTGTCCCCCGTGGATCTGTCAATGCCTGCATCCCAGGCACAGGAAGCTGCTGGCTTAGACATGCAGAGCTCTGCACAGCCGGGCTCAGCCCTCCTCCTTTCTCTCATTGAACTGTTGGAGGTTTAATATATAACTTCCTCCTGTGGCTTACGTATTCCATGTACAATCAGGGCTCTTCCCGTGACCTGAAGAGTGAAGAGAAATATTTATACCTTGCTAAATGTCTTAGTTGGTAACAGAAGTCACTATGTTTTAGGGCGATTCTATGCCCATGCCCACTTCAAATCCCCCATGAAACTCTGTGGCCAGAGTACCCACCATGTGGCCTTTGAAAGTCACAATTCCACTGGCTCCTGCTGATGAGATCCACTGTGTTTACATATATTCTAGCCACATAGGCTAGTGCATTCAGACAGTTGATTTAAAAGTACATAAACCTGCAGGACAAAAAAGCAGAGCCAATTTGCCAAGTAGGAAATTCTCATTTAGAATCAGGAAAGGGGTTGTTTCATGGGCCATATCCCTCCAAGCTTTTAATATATTGAGACAGATTACTACTGGGCAATTACCTTCAATTATTTAATTATCTTATAATTGTAGCTCTTTCTTTCAGGTTATTTTTACTACTGAAAAACAAATAAGCAAAGCCTTTGAATCTCTTGGGTGACTTATGTAGCTACAGCTGCTCTTCCATAGACATTTCTGAGCTTTCATGGGCTGTGCAAAGATGGCGATTGCTGCACTTTCTTCATGATGGAAGTCAGGCAATTTTAGGAAGGCAGGGAAGGGTCTGAATTTTAAGAACTGGCTCAGACTAGCTGGCTTCAGTCTGCCGCAGGGGGTGCGGTTGGCGACTGAGTGTATTTAAGAAGAACAGTGGCCCTCTAAGATCTGCTCATATTCACCTGTGCATCAGAAGTGGAACACCTCGTATGTGTCCACCAGGTGCTTCCCAGAGACAGAAGTGCCACTGAGGAGTGACAGGGAAGACAGGGAGGATGTAAGGGGCTGGCAGCCCTGGTTTCAGCAGCGAGCTCTGAGTCTGAGGTGTCCCAGGAGGGCCTGGGGGGCAGCTTCACTTATGGGTTTTGTGCTCAGAAAGAACATAAAATGGGATGACTTGGGGTCACTGGGTAGTGGAAGGAGGAACACTGTATGGAGGAACGCAGCGAGTGCCCCCAGAGTTGGGCTGTGTGGCGGGGCAGTTGGCCTGTGTCCTGCTGGGCAGTGATCAGCAACTTCTTTGTGTCCTGGTGAGACAGAGCCAAGGTCCCAAGGCACTCAAATGGAAGGATTTTCTTCATTTCTATGACCAGCAACTGGACGTGTGTCTTACTTGTTTTTTTTTTTTTTTTTTTTTTTTTTTTTTTTTTTTTTTTTTTTTTTTTTTTTTT